>NGKG01000005.1:1999525-2012823 GCA_002162505.1 Myriosclerotinia scirpicola | reverse complement strand
AATCTCAAATTATATGATTTTATACTATATTTTTTAATTTCATAACGTGTTTCCAAATTTTACAATATGTTTCTATTTTAAAATATTATAAAATTTTATAATTTAAGATTATTCAATCAATATAACTTCAATTTTAATTTTTTTTAATAATTCTTATTCTTATAATTGAAATTATTATTATTTTTAAAAAAAAAAAATTAAATTTGGAGTTATATTGATTGAATAATCTTAAATATAATATTTGAGATTATAGAAATAAGGTGTTTTTGCGAAAGTACTGAAATTTAAGGTTTTGGAAACACGTTATGAAATCGGGTGTAAGGTATAAGAAGGGTTTTTATAAACATTGTTCTGGAGTTTAGTTTGGTTTCTGGTATTCTGACGTTCAGATGTAATCTGGGATACTGTAAATTGTAATGAGAGAAATCTGGATTTTGAGGGGCTCTTAGAAGCATGAGTTTGGACAGAATTTAAACTCTTGATGTGGGAGTCTTGAGGGGAATATATAAGCATTCTTTGTAATGATATGATGATCGGTAGACCTGAAATATAAATACGTCATGCTGAAAATGGTTCTGTGACTTTTCGTCAAGTCTTTCCTGGGACTAGAAGGGTTCTTCCCAAAGAAAGAATACTAGAAGTTTAAATATGTTGAGAGGTAGAGTATGGAAAATGTGTGAACGGTTATGATTATTTTTGTTGTTTATTGCATCTTACTACTGTAATACTGTAATCACTCACTATCATCCACCCATTCACCCATCAACATTACATCGTACAAATATCTTCCGAACCTCAAATTATCAATTATCTCACCGCAAGATACAACTGGATCATTCGAGGGATAGAATGACTACTAGAATAGCTTTTAAAGAAAACAGCTGGCAAATTTTGGCACCTTAGCTTCAGCCATATAGCATATGAACTAGTTGTTTATTTCGATCAAACAGGATAAGAAGGGGGTATTTATAAAAGAATAACAGTTTTCAACGGGAACTTTGGTAGGAACTTAATCACCGAGTGCCAATGGCCTCCGAAATTGTTGTAAATGTAGGTAGTTTAACGTATGGATACCTCTACTGACTTCACTGCAAGCGTTGCGAGATCTAGAGCTCGGGTGTATAAAACATAAATTTTGGATTGTTTTTACATATTTGGTTTGCGATAATGTATCATGGAGAAGTATGGAAGGACTTGGAGGTGTGAGTCCGGCAATCGTTTTTTCTGAGGAAAATATCGTTCGGGATTGGGATCCATTTGGGTGGCCGGGGACAGGTTGAGAGCGTGACACATTGATACTAGGTCGTTAGCGAGAAATTTTAGGCTTTGACGGTGATGTTGTTTGTGTAGTATGAATCACTGAGAAAGATATTGTTGTTATATTCTCTTATTTACTTCTATCCACCGGTATGTTAATACATTTCCTATTGCCGAAATTCTAAAATCATTAATTTATTCAAATCAGTTATAAAGACTCTTCTTTATTATAAAATGATTAAATATAAGAGTTTTGGGACTTACTCGTTGTATATATAACGTTTTTGCATTTAAAATCTTGATTTTATCAATTTCTATTTATTTTTGTTTATTTATTATATAATTAAATAAAATAAATAAATGTTTTAAAATAAAAACTTTAATTAATAAAATAATATAAAAAATAAGCTAATTTAATTTTTACTATTTTTGTTTAATAGTTATATAAGTTTAAAATTAAAACTTGATTTTTTTTCGAAAATTTTGTTTAATTTGTATAAGAAAAGCATTATAAATTAAAATTTTTGAAAATTAAAATTTTTGAAAATTAAAATTTTTGAAAATTAAAATTTTTAAACTTTAATAGCTTTTTAATAAAAATATATAAAAATGTTTTGTTTAAATTTCTTAATAATATTAAGATTTATTAATAATCTTTTCAAAGTTTAATATAAAAATATTAAATATTGCAAAAATAATTAATTATTTAAGTTTATATAGGAAAACATAGTTTTTGTAAGAATTTTGTTACAAAACGTTACAATGTGCAACAAGTAGATTCCAGAATTCTTATATCAAAAAGCGCAAAGCACAAAGAACTTAAAGTTGCAACATTATAATGTTGTGAAAAAGATCTTAGTTGGAAGTTTGAAGGAGAAAAGTCATTTATAAGTTTTTGATGTAGTATTCTGGGAGAAGTTAGTGAAGCAAAGGAATTGATGTGGCAAGATGGTGTTAAAATAATTGATCATGAATAATGAATGATAAATTGGCTGACCTGAGATTCCCAGAGAGAGTAGTAGAAACGAAAAAATGAATTTATTGCAGGACTTGGAAATTTGTGCCACTGCTATGAGATATAAATCGTGCCTTTTCCAAGAAGTTTATATCGAAGAAGGGATCTGCATTGTACATTTTGTATGAATTCTGGCTATCGCTCTCATTATTTGTGAATATGCTATTACTACTGCAAATACAATTACTGTCTCTCAATCATTACTGTCATCTAATGTCCCTTTGTCACGGTATCAGACAGTCACGCAGTTTTCCGACCATGAAGCTAGAGAAGACCATAAGACTAAAGAATATATTAGTTGGGTTCCGACACTTAAATTCGTTTTCTGACAGCATGAGTTGCTTTTACCTTAGCCTTCTGAAACTATACAGATCAAACTTAGGGTTGATGATTTGTTTATATAAAAATGCAATGATTTAGACTTACATTTTGAAGTTTGAGGTGAATCTCAATTGGTCAGCGTTCACTAAGAGATAATTTGGGGAACATTATACTCGTTCCCTTTAGCTATGATTTACAAATCACGTTTAGTCCTTCTTCTTGGTAAAAAGAGGAATGTGCAAATACCAAACTTGACCCTTAATGCAGATTATCTAGGCGAAACTCAATCCTAAGGATCGACAATGACTTTCAAAGCACTTCTGTTATATGGGATTGTGGTTGAAGTATTCGATAATCTTGTTGTTTCGCCAAACCAAAGAAGAAAGTATACAGGAATTAAAACGATAATATCGAGGGACAAAAATATGACAGTAATAATTAACAATAAAAAGCATCTTGGATGGTGATAAGTCCGGGAAACTAGTGAATAAGAGGAAAAAGACGGCAAATACGATCGGTGGCTTTTAGGATCTTAAACTTAAAAGAACGGCCACTATATCATATTAATCCAAATTAGAAGCTTCAGAATTGAATTGCGAAGGTGACTTCTTGTTTGCGCAAGTCAAGCTTATTCTGTTACTTGAAAATTTCTTGCAGAGGTTCTTCTTTCGTGCTCCAGGGAAAATTGAAAACTAGATATGGATGAGTTGATTGAGTTTATATAATTAACTATGCATTACTACAAGATCTACGGCGAAATTTATAATAGGGATATCGGTTCAATGTAGGACTCCATTTGGGCAAGTAGTAGCATCAGTTCTTTCATATTTATCAGGGTCTATATTTCATTCTCCGTCGAGAGTCAAATGCGGGTTTATTCTGAGATTATAACTAGACTTACCTGGATGGAAAATTGGTCTGATGACATTTATCTGTCTCATAGTATAGAATGATTGAACAAGTCTTAACTATATGCTCATTTCGCACCAACAGTATTAAAAATGGAAGAGTAACAGTATCTAAATGGAGAAGAAAATCGCATCAGGGTTAGTTCAGTATAAGTATTTTTGGCTGTCTTGTGATATTTTGAAAGTGGCAGAAATTTATTTTGTAAAGAATCAAAGTTTGCATGTATGGAATACGATAAGGGATAGTTCTGTGATGAGAATTAATGACCGTGACACTTCACAATGATCAAATCATGAACAGTGATGTTTTGGAACCACAAACGACAGTGAACGAGTAGATGTCTCATACCAACATTCCACAACGTCAAAGTAGTATAGCTTCCGAGGTTCGCACTTTAATTTACTAGAAACTAACAGAATTGGCAGCTCCTCGAAGCATTTAATAGCTGGAAGATTGATTTCATGATTCTTAACGAGGTGAGTTTAGCTTTCAAAGACGATTTATAGTTTCAGATTGCAATTCACTCTTAACCTACTCCTTGTAAGGCGCAGGAGAGCTTTCCATTTCTAGAATATGATATCTTAATTCCCATGGTCATTGTCTTAAAGTTTATTTGAACAATAATCGATGAAATCGAAGCCGGAATGATCTGGAGGCTATATAAAAGGCTTTTTAAGGAGAAAATAAACAATCAACAGTAGCAATTAGACTGTGTTGGTATGGATTACACTTCAATTCGATTTGCAATTTCAAAGGTATGCGTAGCCACTGTATGATTCCAATCAGGAAAGAGACAATTTTCCCGAAGTTTCTCGCAATCCGACAAGGCAAATTCTCTTTGAGACAAAAACTAGAGTCATTCGACAATGAAAACTCAATACTAACCTACAAATTTAAGACGACGTTGGAAATGAAAATATTAAGATGCTGTATCTTCTGTAATTAACTAGTTGAAACCGTTTCCAATACTACTATGATGCTGATGCGGTCAGCCCTAAATACATGCATACTGGGTTTGTTGAACCAATGCTTTCAGGCTTAAAAGGTTGAACCTAGTAAATGACCTTGAATATCTAAGAGAATCGATTAGCAGGTTAATGTTCATCTATTCTGATCTAAAAAAAATCCGGGCGTGAAGCTATAAAAGAAACTATCACATTATAAGAAGAACTAGTATAGGCGTTATAGGCTTCTCCAGAAAATACGAATACAGGATACTATAGACTTGAACTAAGGCAAGAATGTTTGCGGCCAAGTAGATAAAAAGTCATTCTTATTATAATATCAATAATAATAACAACATCAGAACGTGAGCCAACCTAGAGATTGTAACCCCTCGTATGGATCCAAAAATCTCAATGTCTAAAAACGGCAGTAACAAGATACTTGGCAATAAAAGGGGCTAGCTCAACAACAAGTATTTGGATAGAACGCCCCTTCAACAGTATCAAATCAGTGCAACTCTCAGAATAGCATGCTAAACTTAAACGGCATCAGACCACGCCCCATGATATTTCTTGTGCAAAACTAGGTTATCCCATATGAATGCACTACTAAACACATGGTCGTTTTATATCTGGCCGAGAAAAAGACGGGAGCCAAATTTGTGGAGATGTCTGATATTAAAATTTTGAATCTGATCTAGGTTGAGCTAGGAGGGAATTGAAGATGTAGGCTAATTGGTAGGGCGAATAAATTAACACAGGGCATAAAAGATGTATAGAATTAGACAGACGTAAGACTGATTGTGTACGGGGAGATATGTGGTTGACAGATAGAAGTTGGCGGGACTTCATGTGTTTAAACTGTTTCAACTATCCAAAATTATACGACTAAGGTGAGTAGAAGATAGTATTAAAAGATTAAAATAGCACGGCGGAATGATCACAGTACAAGGGAACGGCGACAGTAATACATCGATAGCAACATGATTTTCCATTGACAAGTTTGCTAGTACTCAGAGCCCAATTTATTTGAAGAGTACTACTTAACAAAGAATTCCTAGAACTATTTTCGATTATCGAGAAGAGAAGGCGGGCATGTCCCATGATATATGCGGTTGGAAGAGGGAGATTCTGCAGCTGTTCAACATGCTGATCCATGAATTTTGATCTCCAAACAGTGGAAGACTGTACGAGGGAAAGACTGGGAAGTCAAAGCTATTAGATCCTTATGTACCCCCCAATGTAAGTAAAACATGTTTGGCAGTGAATAGAATTTGAAAAAGTAAAGAACTAGCTTGAAACCCTGAAAGTATCAGAGGATTTTGACACTAGTATATAGGGTCCCCTTTTCCGATTTTGACAGATTCAATCAATTACAGAATGTACGTAGAAAAACTGGGAAAGGCATCTAGCTGACTTGGTTTGTCTTGCAAATCTTCAAGATTTGTGAACGGTAGGTTTCAAGCATTTGAATTTTTCTCCTGTGAACTGAAACGCTGGAATTGTTATTTGGTAATGTAATATTACCGCTACTTAGGTAAAAGTGCTACTATAAACAACAAGGATTCGTTTAAGATAGTTGACAATAATGGTTTCTGTATTATTGCTATTCTCAGAAGAGACGGCCAAGGGTCTCTTGGTCGAATCCTGACCTTGCCTGAAGCAAAATATTCTGATATGATCTCACATACTTCACTACCGACTGAACACAAAGCCCTGCGTCGGTTCCCACAGTGCTATTCAAAGCTTTTGATACAAAAAACTTAAAGTCAACTCAGATATTTATAGAATGACAGGTTATATAATAAAACGCATGATCATTTATAATGAGAGAGTGAATGAGATACTTTGAAAGTTGAGGGAAAATAAAATTGACTATAAAGCATCATGCGCCGCCTCATCGATGTCAGGAGATGTCAGTAATGGCGAGAAAAAGGAGAATTTGACACCGCAGGTGCGCCAAAAAATAATTCTGATTCTGATATGGTATCTAAGCAGACTCTGTCCAGTTTACTCTCCGGCAGGGGGGACCTAATAATTTTCGACTATAATTAGAACTCCGATATGTTGCTGTCGATGATAGAAAGAATATCGTGACTTGTTCTATTGTGAGTGGCAACGAAAACTATTCACTAAGATAGTTCTGCGACTGTCTTATTTCCTCCCGAGTTTGAAACCGGTATAAATTCGTAAAGAAATGGCAGAGTCTCATTATTTTTTGATGGCTCATCAATGAACAGAGATATCACGCGATATTATTTGGAGGTTGGAGGGTCTGTGACACATTATGCTCCACGTAAATCTTGTGATACAATATCAAAGCCAATGTACCACAATCAGCGTGGCAGGTACCCATGTCACACCCACTTATGTATCTTGCAAAAGCGTTTCTACCAAACAGCTCCAATCATGATATCTCCCTAATATCTATCACCAGAACTTAAGACCCTCCACCAAAGGTTTCATTGCCCCCAAGCTCAATAACATATCCTCCCTATGCATATTCTTCACAACAGGATAAACCCAAACCGGACTCGACCAACAAATAAATCCCACCGTCCAGAAAGTCCCTATAGTTCTTGCGAACAAACTACCTTTCTTCCCACCCATAATTCTCCAAATCTCTTGAACCCCATCTTCAATCATAATACCGAGAACTTGTGTCCAAAAGAAGTTCATAGCACCGGATTGTGCTGGTGAAACATCGCCTCCATAGTCTGATACTACATGCATCGCACCTGATACTGTGAATGAGAGAAATATCTTGAGATAGCGAGCAAAAAGAGTGGATCTTGGAATATGCAGGATGGTGTGGGTGATGAACTCCGCGGGGCCTTTGAGGTTGAGTTGAATATTTTGGTGCCAGAATTTGCTAATGGAAAGTTAGTTTCTATTCCGTCACTCCCGTTATTTGAACAGGGGAGTTTTTTCAGAAAAAGAAATGTAAGAAAAACCATAACTAACCCCCAAAATCCTCTGAGTGTACAAGCATGCCGTCCCTCGCCGAAAATTGGTCTCCATAACCTTACTTCTCCACCACTAAGACCAACATCTAGCAAAGCAGCAATAGAATAGAAGAATTGAAGAAAGCAAAACTGGGCTCCCCAATATAACAGACTGACCGTCACCCTCGTGGTAATTTCTTCTCTTGGTTGTTGTATACCCCCATCAAACATCCTTCCGAACCACGGAACATGCGAATAGTCCAGCAATTCTCGATTCGCATTGAGTAGTCCTTCAGCCACAAAATAATTCAGAATGTAAAAAGTCAAAATAATGCCGGCGTGCTGTAGACAAAAAACCCATCTCGGCGGGCCAAGCACTGGATCTTTCGTGTCGAAAAATGGAACATTAGACACCTCATACTTGGTTCCAACATATCTTGCATTCCCCGAAACTTCCTTAGCCCATTCCCATCTTGTTTGTTTCTTTTCCTCTTTTCCGTCCTTTCTATTCAAATCCTTGGGCCTTAAATCATCTTCTCCATATTGCCAGTTTCGGACGATAAGCCGGTCAAAAAATACATTCGGTGCGGTGAAAGAGGCACCGGCTAGAGTGCGACCAGCCCAGCCTGTTGTACTGATATGTTTGTTCCAGTTTGATAGCGCGATATAACAGAGAGATGCGCAGATAATGAAAGCTAGGAAGCGCGCAGTCCGAGAGTGGGTGTAAGCTGCGGTCGCGTTGGTAAGGAGGGAATTCACTAGTAAGAGGATGAGGGGGTGAGTGAGGAGTGCCGCGTCCTTCATCTTGAGCTTAAATCTATTTTCTCCAGTCCCCTATCGGTTGTTAAGGTAGCTTGATTTTGAATGCAGTAAGATCAAGTTGGCAACATGTTGAAATCTAATTGTTGTATGTCACGTGAGGTGAGATGCTAGCCCCTGTCTCCTTTTATTGGGTTACTCGTCGGATTGAACGACCGGAAGATTCACTTCACAAATCGCGATACTAAGCACATTTCAATCACGGTGAAAAGTTCAACCCGTTGATAGCGATTCATTCCTCTCAGTCGAAAAGATAATGATCTTAACAACACACAGCCGTAATGAATGAAAGAATAGTAGCAATAAATCGTGGGCTTTGACTGTTTACTGTATTGATCTTAATTTTACAACTTCGCAATGTCTCACCTGTCTCACCTTTCTGTCCCCACAGTGTTTTGCAGCAATTAAGTTGCCTTTCTTGTTGCTATAGATTTTGCTTTTATAACGACAATAGAGACGTTTGAAGTATAGTTTTCAATGTCGAAGGAAAACAAGTCACAAGACCGTGACTAGATACTATTACCGTCACGGCTAACTTCTTGCGAGAACGCGCCGGACCCCATGAGGATTAGCCTTTCTTAGTTTACTTCTTCATATTGGTTGTATATAAGACCTAAAGCGTCCTACATCATCTCACTCCAAAGCCAATCTTGCCATTTACATCATGGTGTCATATGGTCACGGACATCAAGTCAAGACGACCAGATGAAAGTTAAATATTAATGGGGCAGCTATTCATAGATAAAGCTTTGTGGATCGAGATCTGTCTCTTTTTGCGGTAAGGTGCCTTTTGACAACGAAGATGAGAGGATACTACTCTCGAAGTCAAAAGAACGATAATGAAAATAAAACTTTGGCAATTTCAGCTATCACTTCTGCTACCCGAAACCGTCAATCAAGATGAGCGAGCCAAGTCAGCGCATACCATCCATCTGATAAATTTCAACCTGTTGAAATAAGTTACTCAAAGACTCTTCCTAGGCTTTCTTCCACTCTTGTAACACAAAGAATTATGTCTTCCAGATTTTGTGTGTGATACATTTATATATTACACTTGAGAAGTATTCCAAGTATCGAAATCCTATTGTACGTCGGACATCATGAACCGGAAATCGAGAGTTTCCAGGTATACTGTGTTAGTATCTCATAACAAGCCAAATTATACTAAAGAAGTGAATTAGATAAAACTTGATCGTATATATTTCCACTTTTTTCTTCACAAGAAGGAAGACGGGATTGATTTAAACTGTTCGAAACCGTTGCGAGAAAAAGGCATGACAGGAAGCATTTGTGAGAAAACGAGACTACAGGAAGCAGCAAATAAGTCAGCCAATCGAAACCAAAATATGTTAGAAATTTAATTGCTAATGATCCTTTTGTACGAGGTGATAAAAATTGATATGTCATAATGTTATAAAGACCAATAGGTAGAAAAATTGACAGCAATACCAATTATGCAATTCTGCACTCCAGCTTCGACAACAGAAAAGGCAGTAGTCGATGAATAAGCAATCCAATAATTCTGGATGTGTCATAGCAATCATAAATGACTGAACGAGTTTAACAAGTGCCCTATTGATCTAAAAGTAATAGTAGCAGATATTTCTAATCTACTCTTTTTCTCGTTTCCCTTTTGTATTGGGCTAGTCTCACAAGTTCAGAGTCAAAAGTTTTAAGTTGTGTATTGGAGCCTTATATATGGATGGAATGACGCTGATCATTGATAGACTACAAGGTGGATGATATGTCCTTGAGATAAAGCGGAATGTGAAAGAAGCCACGAGGTCGGAGTGCAGTGAATCAGTGCCGGTGAATATAATATCCACTGTTAATACACAAGCAATCACCTCTACCCAGACAAAATAGAAGAAACTTCCACAAATAGTTCCAACACAACGGCAATCTTTACCCCTCCACTGAGTGGTGCTTCTTGAATATATCTTTCCAATAGGAAAGCCCCTGTGTCCCCTTTAAATAGGGCTTTGTAATTGTAGATTACAGAACTTCTTCTTTACTCCCTTCCATCCCAGGTTTATATGCTCCCCTTACCTACATCTCGTAGTTTCTCACCTCCGCCTCAGTGATCCATAGAAATACTGTATCTTAAACTTATAATAAACTACTACCAAGATCAAAGCTCATCCCTTACCCCAAACATCTATTCACCACGATAAGATAACAAACTATATAACCCCCCTCCCCCCCCCTTTCCCAGAGCGCCAAGCTCCCCAAATCCACGTTTGATGTAATAATAATGGCGACCAAACTCCGAACAAGCTCTCTTGTCTAGTATTATACCGTGGTTCACTAAACACAAGGGATTTAATAACCATAGTCCTACGTCTACATGGCACGATTCAAGGCCATCTCATATGAATTGTTTCTATTATGGATTATCATTATACGCCATTGTCGATGAGATGAGATAAGCGCCAGCAAAACTATCACGTTGGTGCAATAAAACAACAACAATAAATACATCTATTCATCAATACTATCATTTCAAACATCACAACGAGGGTGCGTGATTTGTTCCACAAAATCTATATGAAAGGTTCACGAGAATTAAACAAAGCGAAACACTTGACTAAATCTCAGCCATACTCCTTAGATCGTCCCGTGGATGGTTTATATTTTGCATGTCGTTCCATGGATTGCATTTTCCGGTGTATTCATACTACCTCCCAGGCTCTCGTCTACTGACTGACTACCAATTGCTAATTTTCTACTAGCTATTCAATAAACTGACACTTTTATCTTAAAATACACTCGGAGTGCTTTAATATCCCCCCATCCCCCAAATTAGATTTCCATAAGTTAAATTAGACGTCCCAAGATCTGACAATCAGATAACTATACAGCTATGCCTCAAGAGAACGATCGCGAGACACGCACTGGATTGGAAAATAGATCAGAGATGTTGCGTTGGATTAGCCTCTTGAGCTAATAGGGTTTAAACACGGAATAAAACTCGGCAAATGAATAAGGCCATGATCCTATCAATCACGGCATTGGCGGGTTCACACCAAAGTCTTGTCACGCATAGTGGAAAGTAGTGATTTCTCAATGAATGCAAAGCATGTCGGCCATGATATAATATAAACTTACCCACATTGAAAAAAGTCTAGAATTCCGTCAATTGAATACTTCACCTTGCTAAGAAGTAATTTTTTAAAGTTTTAATTTCTGCTCAGCCAGCAAAATCCACTCACATTACTCCCAGATCGTGCCCATTTCAATCTTCATCACATAAGCATTCGAGCATATGCTCTTTCGCTAATGGCATAAGAAATGCGAGGTTATAGTCTAGGGTGAAATAATTAATAAACTGAGAGGTTGAAGTTGTTAGCTTATAGTTTGTAGTAATGATTTGTGTTGTCATGACGTCATATGATGTTCCGATCATTAATATGTCTAAAACGGGTTGGAAATTGAGAAGCAGGAAGGAAGGGAAGGATTTGCGGTGAATTAAGGACAAATGCTAGTCTGGTGAATAATATTTCAGACTAACTTGTTTGTGAGTGTAGATTTTATATGCGTTTCAATGAGATGGAATCAGAGACTTTAGAACGAGGAACTGTTAATCATACTACTTTATCTCTTCGCTTCTCCTTCCTCCTTCCTCGTTATTATCCTCTTTAACATATCAAACCTGACGAGAGATACGACTTTAAAAGAAAAGAGATTAAAGCGCAAGTTCGATAACACAGACTGATAACAATTCAGAACATTATCCAGCAATCGATTAATTTATCACATTCGAAAATGAGCAGCTCACCACCCTTCTCATCTACCTTCCCCGCCTTCTCAAATTCTCCCTCTCTCCTCGCTCCCAGATCTTTATCAAAAGCTAGTACTTCCAAAACCTCCAACCTCAACATCCGCACACCCACACCCACACCCACACCCAACTCCCTCAACCTAAACGCAACACTCAAAACCTTCTTCCACCACTGTCCCCGCTGTCTACGCTGTCTAGAACCAAATTCAGATCCAGATACACAATCACCACAGTCTTCTCATCAGCCCCATACAAACAAAAACATCACCAATCCAATTCCCCCTCTTAATATGAATCAAAAACCGCCTATTTGCATTTATTGCAATGTTATGATGGAAGTATTGTGGAATTAGGTTTGATGTCGAGTCTTGACTTGAATACTGAGGTAGATAAGTGAGAAGATGCGAATGGATGGGTTGGGGGATAATTAGGGAGAGGGGGTTTGGGGTTCTGAGTAGGGCTACTATGCTACTATGGTGGAAATCGTGTGGTGCTTTAGATAAAGTCGTCGCTACTGCTGAATATAAGATAGTATCAGATAAACATGTTCACTACTTGCGATGAAAAATTCTATATTAAATGAAAAATGAGTGAATGAAGTGATAGGATAGATGGAAGCCTTTAGCATTATGGTAACAACCACAACAACTCCATGAAAATATCATGAACCCCATTTCCAAGCCAGACATAGAGACTCCGCTGCCGGGCTTCAGCTTGAAATTGCAAGTTTAATGAACACGGCGAGATTAGTGAATGCAATATACTATATCAAAAAATCCAATCAGACCCCAAAAGGTAAATCAACACTTCGAATCATTCCATCCCGTTTTACCCCCAAAGCGTGAATGAAACCCTCTCCCCCATCCCCTTTCCCATCAACAGATATTCCACCCTTAGCATAAATACCACACCATTCCTTTCCCATACACATCAAAACCCCCATCCATTCTCCCATCACGAAAGTAGAACGAAAAACAAAAACAAAACACCATCCCCTAGAACCATACAACACCACAAACCATCAACCATCAACCAAAAAAACACCACTAATTCTCCACCCCTAACCCCTTCAACATCTTCCTCTCCCTCATCGCCTAATTTCTCTTCACTATTCTCCCACAAAATGGACCACCCACGAACTTCCGTACTCAACACTCCCTCCTCCTCCTCCTCCTCCTCCTCCAGAAATCACCTACCAAACCCCAAGTCTAATTCTAATTCTAATACTACATCCACATCCACCGCCATACCAAATCACTTCACCACCACCACCACTACCACCAGCTCAACCTCAACCTCAACCTCAA
>NGKG01000005.1:1985890-1999400 GCA_002162505.1 Myriosclerotinia scirpicola | reverse complement strand
CCTGCCACATCCCCATGACCATCCTAACCTGGGACACGCGTGTATGTTCTCACGCCTCATCGTGGAAACAACAATCCCCCTCAGCCTCACCCTCACCCTCACCACCAAAAACCCTCCCCACCACCAAGAAAAACCCCTCAAACCCAAACCCAAGCCCAAGCCCAAAACCAAAACCTCCCCCCCAAGCTCCGAGAAAATCCACTCAGTCCCAGCTGCGCGATGAGAAAATTTTCGAAACGGCTCATCTCTACGAAGAACATGCTAGTATTCGACAGATGAAGATGGCTAGGCAGTGGAGATAGTTGCGAGAGGAGATGATAGAGATGAAGAAGATAAAGAGGGTGGGGGTGGTCGAGACTGTGAGTGGAAGATATGAGAGTGGAGGTAATAAAGACAGAGAGTATATTTTGAAATCTACACGCAGCTTTACAAAGAGTATTATACATTATATAATATTCAAGTACTTAAAACTTCGAATTTCCAAAGCATGTATGCGTGGTAATCTCACAGGAAACGGAGGGATAGATGAACGCTGGAACGCGGAAATGCGGGAGAAAATGTTAGCCTGGGATAAAGACAGATAGATGAAAGACTTGATTTTCTAAATGCCATGGTATCTTTTTTCCAACCAGTATCCATCTATCCATCCATCTATATTTCCGTTATCAACATAAAAATCGTATTTAGTCTGATAGGTGTATGTATGTATTGTAGGTCGCGTCATGTTGAATTTTCGATCGCTCGCCCGCCCGCTTTATATGAACTCCTTCGCATTGCATCCTATGACCCTTAACCCCTTTCCTCATCTCTCAAACAACTTAACACTCCAAAACCTTAATTCTCTCCCCCAACCCCTCAGGCAACTCCTCCCTCTTCATAATCCCCAATCCAACGACATCTCCCCAGAAGAAGAGTGCTCTACTCTGAGCATACCCCAAATAATCAAATTCATCCTCTTCCTCCTCTACTTGTTCCTCCACTTTAATCTCCCTCTCGTCTTCTTTTTCCATCTTCGCATTTTCCAAAATCCCATTTTCAGGCCCATCAATTTCATCCGGTGTAACAACAAAAGGGGGCGCATCGTCCAATTCCGGAACTTTAGCTTGTACGATTCCCCATGCTACCCATTGTGCACTGTTTGCTAACCGCCAAATTCTGACTTCCTTCAACATTTTCTCAACTTGCTTCTCTGCTTCTTGTTCTCTCTTCGCTTCTTCTTCTGTGTACAAACTAGTATTACTAGTAAGAAAATCTCGTTCACCAACCGGGGTTCGACTATCCAACATAAACTCTTTAATACTACCCGGTGGCGCATCTCTTCCTTCCATTTTGGGCGTTGAGCTGGCATGAGGATTGAATTGAGGACGATGATCCAAATACGCTCGGACGAATCTCTTCTGTTCTTCAACCGTGGGATATTTTCTAGTATCGCAAGTCCATGTCATGGGAGCAGGCGCATGATAGTTGTAACACCATTCTGTAAAATGATTGGCAAATTCCAAACCAGGGGTATTGGCGCTTGCATATTCAAAATCGATAACTACGAGTTGTTTGTGGTGGTTCATGGGGAGAAGAAGGGGAGAGGGCGCGGATCCAGAGACAGGAGGTTCTGGGACTAAGCGTAGAATGTTGCCATATTGTGTCTGTTTGAAAACAAGTCAGTTCTGGGATGAATTCGGGTAAACGTGGGAACCATACATCGTTATGAGCAAATACCAATCTCCGGCTTAGCTCCTCTTTTCCTCCATAACTTTTATCTAACCATTGTCTGTATTTTTCAACAGCAGCTCTGAAAACAGGCCATTCAACACCACAAACTAATCCTCTATCTCTCCAACTCTCACCTCTAACACTCTTGCTGGAATCTCCATCTAGAATCTGTTTATCAAGATATGTTATAACCTTTTCACATCGGTCAACCCATTTATCCCAATTTCTCCAAACAAATGGTCCCTCTTCCCTTTCTTCTTCAAGCAATTCAACACCATCATGTAATTCCCTCATACGTTTTGCAATTTTCATGCTCGTGTCGGGGATTCTAAGATCTTGAGCCGTGAGGGTTTGGGCATTGAAGAATTCTTCAAATCGACCATTTCTAAAAGTTCCCAACATTCTAGGTCCAATCTTCTTTCTAGCCAATCTTCTAAGAATACTTAATTCCGCTTCTCGATCAATTAGATGCTCAACTTGAGGTCCATAAATCCGGAGTAATAACTTTGGTGGCGGTTTTTGACTCTTAGTTGAAAGATTGGTACTGCTTGCAGATGGTGGTAAATCCGCTGGTGGAGAAACAACATAAACTGCATTGGTGAGAGCACCACTCAATCTCTCCACCACAATCTCACCACCTCGATCCAATGGAACTCTTCTCCAACCTTTCAATCTCAATGTATGCGCCAATCTCACAATTTCACTCTTAAATTGACTCCATGCCTTCCTCTCTTTTTCAGCTCGTTTGGAATTGCTTAATGTAGTAGTTTCCATAGAAGATCCAGCACCACCACTATATGCGAGTGTCTTTGAATTGTCAAGTATAACATCACACGATGGGACAACAATATCTCCATCGTGATATTCAGTATCGGAAGATGGAGCAGGTTTTAACGAAGGGCGAACCAGGGATCGTTTTCTGGAATGTCGTTTTGGAGGAGTGAGGTGTGGAAGATGATGGTGACCAAGATCTAACATGTTATCTTCCAAGATCTTTTGTAATTTCTCCAGGGAAAGGGCACTCGAAGATGAACTACTAGACATTGTTCGTGGTTTAGAAGACGTTCCCCTGTCTGGCAGACCCTCAACCGCGGCTTCATTTTCCTTGGAATCCCTCTTGTTTGACTTTCGAGAAGTTCTCTTCGCTTTCTCTGAATGTAGCCATTCTGCAACTTGCGAAAGAAGTTTATCGCGATGGCGATGACGTTTTGCTTCATCGTTAGGTTTCGAAGAATCAGAAGCAGTAGGGTCTTGAGTTGGTTCCTCTAAACTGGATTGACTACGTAGGGACAATTTTGATGAACTGGCAGAAGGCATATTTGGTCGACCTATCATTCTTTTTGCAACACCAGCACTGAAATGTTTCATTCGTGAAGATTCGTCTGTGGGGGGAAGTTCAAATTCTTGAATATCTTTTGGTTCTGGTTCCGCTATAGAAACGACTATATATATAGATAAGGGAAAGAGGTTAGCGAGGGCCAGGCCGCGATGAGTGAGGGAATATTGAAGAATAATACTGTAATTGAAATTTCTAACCTTTTGTTGGCCCACTCTTGGGACTATGAAGGACATCTGAACCGGTATCTGTCCTTAATGCTGGTCTGCGAGGCACTGTCGCGCTATTGAGATCTGGTGGTGAATTCATATTTGTAGATGGTGTTGATATAACGTGTATAAGAGCAATATGATTCTTATAAGAAATATTTGAAAATTTGGATATTCCCCTTCTCATCAGTTCTCTAAATCAATCAATCAATCAATCAATCAATCAAGAATCAAGCAACTCCCCAAAAGTTTCCTTGTACCGCTTTACACAATGATACTACCCCACCCCACGTTCCTGGAGCTGATAGCCACTTTATTTGTTTGGGGTAGAACTGTCGTGCTTTCGGTATGGATATGGATATCCATGGATGGATATGGATATGGATATTAACAAATGAGTGAATTGACTGAGTTGCTGTAGGTGTATATCATTATAGGTAATAACGGGTGTATTGGTGTATCGACAGGAATATCAATATCTTTCTTTTTTCTCCGTATACGAAGGTACGAGGGGTACGTAGGTGTAGGTAAACGATCACGTGACGGTTAAAGTTATCTTGAACTCCTCTGTTGATCCCAATGGATCCGTTCATGAAAACCAGGAATTCAAGGTCTTTTCCTGCAATCCCCCCGCCACCACATAATAACCTTATAAATTTTAACCAATCAACTTTCATGTAGAACAGAATAAGTTGGGTACACACGTGCGATCTCTTTTATGCGTCTGCGTCGTCATTCTCACATGTAAAGTCTTAGATGCATTGTGTGCACACGAGTCACGACATTCATCTCCATCTCCTTCGTGTCACAAATCATATCATTGGATCATTGGATGCATTTTCAAAAGCTTCATTTTATGGATTTATCTGCCCATTAAAATATTCGATTCCCATTTGTTAAACCAAGTGCTCCTTCGACATTGTCGCGAAGTATACCAGTACCAGGCCTTTGGTAACGGTGGATCTTAATCATCCCAGTCTTCAATCATGAGCATGGGAAAGGGCATACAAATACTTTCCATTAAAATGGACCTATCTTACTTCGATCATTAGTTTTGATATTGGTAATCTACTTTGTGTTATGTTGTTGCTGCCTTGGATTCTTTTTTCTACCATCAACACTTGTCGCACGGGGCGTTGCGAGTGCAGTTGGTCCATCAGTAGAAAGTCAATTTGCGAAAAATGTATTATAACAATGACATATATCAATTGTACACAGTTGTTCCGAGAAACCACAGAATGCCGAGAATTCTAGCCATGTCTGTTCTTCCATATAACCTTCCTATCAGCAATATCTCAGCAGTTATAAGGCTCTTTTCTTCATTGCAATCGATGTGGCGAAGCCTGTGAGAGCATCATTTTAGGAGAAGCTTCTCAATATGGATTCACTAGCCATGATTATTGTTGTGTGTCTTGTCATATGGTATCTACCTGCTTTTCCAAAAATTGGCATTAAATACTCCCGGAAGTCGGCCGTGGTAGTCAGACTCCACATCAGTTCGATTCTAAACTACATCAAGTTTGTGATGGCTGGAATCTGGCTTGCAGAATTCGTACTGTTTGTTAATTATTCATTAAGAGACCGCACTCTTTACGGTAGCATGACCTTCATATTTTTTCTTGCTTCTACCTCATGGTTCTTCATCTACTATCTCCCGGTATACTTTCAGACTATTGACGGCGTCTCAGCCGGAGCATCCAGAATTCGGACCATGTCAATAGTCATCGGTATAACGACAGGTACAATAATCCATCTTCGGTGGTGTCATTGGAGCTGTCGGACACCATATTCCCTTCTTGGTTGTTAATGGGGCACTGAGTCTCACCTCCCCGCTCTAATTTATACCCTCAATATCGGTACTCAGAGCCCAAAATGTATCAGCTATCAATTTCTCGCGGGGCTAGGTTATGGTTTCGGAATCCAAGTCCCTACAATTGCAGTGAAAACATCGATGCATCTTGAATACATCTCCTCCGCAACCGCTATGCATCTTTTCACACAAACTCTGGGAGGATATATTGCCAATTATCAAGCTGAGTCTGCATTTGCTAATACTCCAATTAAAAATCTCGAAGTCAATGTCCCTTCTATATTCCCAATCAAAGTCATCCTAACTGGAGCCACGGACCTGAGAAATTCTTTTACTTCTAAGTACTTACCAGGTATCCTCAGATCCTATATGGATGGGTTGAAGAAGGCCTATATGATTGGGATTGTAATGGCGATGATGTTTCTTGTTGCCTTTGGAAAAAAGTGGAATTACTTGAAGGAGATAAACACTGCGGATGCAGCAAAAGAAGGAGAGAAAATGCACTGAGGAAGCTAGCGGAGTTTAAATATGTCTAATACCATTGGTATTATTGCTCATTTCTTGACTCACCCTAGTAGTTCTTTCAATTGGATTCAACCCCTAAGCAAAAGTTAAAATTTTAGGCGTACTGCAAGCTAAAAATTTAACATTTACATAGGGGGGGGGGGTAGTAGATTGGCACTTTCGGGATACCGGGAAGAACTTCCTTGAAAACTTCGGCATTGTTTTGCCTGGAGTTATATCACACTCCTGGCTCTTAGTACTTTGAAAATGAGTGTATTCATTTATAGGATGGTGATTAATTCATAAAATGAAACCGTCTTACGCGTCAATTCTTTCTTTTAAGTTCTCGTTAATGATTTATAGGAGACTTGAAGCTTGCATTGATTCTTCAAAGTTTCGGGCAAAATCCTAAAATTAAACGAGCAACTCGGGACCGCGAGGAAATATTAGATGTACCCACAGAGATCGGAATAATCACTGCATCGGGCAAAATCGTCAAGATCTCCCAGGAAAGTACCTTCTGCATGCATAATGCAAAGGCACCATGTAGGACAACACACTCAACCTATTTCGATCCTTGATTTCCCAGGGTCAAAGCAAAAGTATTGATACCCCCAATCATATACCCTGCGTCATTTGATGAATCATACTATAGACAGTTTAGTGTATTTACCTATGAGTAAGTTTAAACGATATCATCACCACATGCTAATGAGTTGAGGTTGAAAAAAATTTGTTCTAAAATCCTTCTACAATGATTGCGGGGAACCTTGTCTTTCTTTGCATTTGGCCTCGGTTGGCTACGTTTAGTATTACATTGCGGCATATCATCGAGATCAGCGTTACATGAGACCTCAAAAAAGGTCCATCGAAGTACGAATACGATTCTTACATTTGTATATTTCCCATGCCTGCATCTCCAAATAAATCCCCTCATCAATTTAGATGAGGGTTTGTATTTATAGCAGGATATCAGATCACCCCGCCTCCCCATAACCCTACAACCCCATACTTTGATTTCGCCCTAGTACCTGAATTGGAAAATATCCCGTCGTACATGTCTCACACGACCTCAGGACCCGACCTAAGACCACCGATCAAATTCGTCATCCAGTGGGGAGTCATTATATAAATTAAGATGAATCTACAGCGAACTTGGCGATGGTAGAAGTTTGACGTCGGCAAATTATAGTTTTATGCGCCATTCGGTAAGACACCGTTGTTGTAGCCAGTCGGTGATGAATGCGAAATGTCATGACCTCAACCAATGAATGGTGTGAAATTAGTCAGGCAGGTGAAGATAATTGTCACCGACGGCGGAGACCGAGGAAGCACATGTTGAAAAGATGGTAATCTCCAAATAATTTTCTCCTGAGAATGGGATGCGGTGATACTTTGAGAGATTTAATAATTCATATAAGGAAAGATTGGAGGCCTTCTTTCCATTTGCGGTAGGTCTCACTCATCATCCTACTTCCTTTCCAAAACAGCAGAATCATTCTTATTGATCATGAAGTTCTCTCTGTTCCCAGTCATTGGTCTCCTATCCATCACTTTGGCTCTTCCTGTCGAAAACCTAGAGCGAGATGTACCAATTGAAGAAAGAGCCTCAGCCCCAACGGTAACAATTGCCTCCCCAGCAGCAACAATCATCGGAGGTGCCGGCATAACCGTCGAAACCTTCGCTGGTATTCCATTTGCTAAACCCCCTGTTGGTTCTCTCCGACTCAAACCACCTCAACCCATAACCTCCGCTTTAGGAACAATCAAAGCAACAACCCAAGCAGCTTCTTGTCCCCAATTTTACTTCAGTGATGCAATCGACGATGCAATCCCCACATCTGCACTCGGTTCCCTTCTTAATACACCTCTTTTTCAACAAGTTCTTAATGCCGGCGAAGACTGTTTGTATCTGAATATTCAAAGACCGGCTGGTACTACCGCGTCATCTAAGCTACCGGTTTTATTTTGGATTTTTGGTGGAGGGTTTGAATTGGGAGGAACTTCATCGTATGATGGTTCCTCTTGGGTAGCCGAGAGTATTTCGGAGGGTAAACCGATCATTTTTGTGGCGGTGGCTTATCGGGTTGGTGGGTTTGGATTTCTCCCGGGTGCTGAGATTTTGGCTGATGGAAGTGCCAATTTGGGGTTGTTGGATCAGAGGTTGGGGTTGCAGTGGTATGTTCTTTTGGGCGCTCGTCAATACTTTCTTTCTCCGCATCTCTCACTTTATTGCTTCGTTACATTTAACTTGGATCTCTTTTATTTCTAAATGCTCCGGCTATCAACGATCATACTGACACAAATTATAGGGTTGCCGACAACATTGCTGCGTTCGGTGGAGACCCATCAAAAGTTACCATTTGGGGGGAGTCAGCCGGAGCAATCTCAGTCTTTGATCAAATGATCTTGTATGATGGTGACAATACATACAAGGGCAAATCTTTATTCCGCGGTGCCATCATGGATTCAGGTAGCGTGATCCCGACAGATCCCGTCGATTGCCCTAAAGGTCAAATCGTCTATGACACGGTTGTAGCTTCAGCAGGATGTTCAGCAGCAAGTGATACTCTGGCATGCTTACGAGGAGTTTCTTATTCAAAGCTTCTCAATGCAACAAATTCTGTCCCAGGACTTCTGAGTTACTCATCCGTGGCACTTTCATACCTTCCACGTCCAGATGGAACAGCTCTCACCAAGTCTCCCGATGTCCTTCTCGCATCTGGTGCCTGGGCGAAAGTGCCTTTCATAATTGGAGACCAAGAAGACGAAGGAACAATATTCGCACTCTTCCAATCAAATATCACGACTGACGCCCAACTATCAACCTATTTTTCCGATTTCTTCTTCCACAACGCTTCCGCCTCCGTTATAACAGGCCTTCTGAACGTCTACCCCAACGACGTATCCTCCGGCTCCCCTTTCCGAACCCTCACCCTGAATAACTGGTACCCTCAATTCAAGCGCCTAGCCGCCATCCTCGGCGACATAACCTTCACCCTAACCCGCCGCATCTTCCTCCAAAACGCCCTCTCAGTTGCCCCCACCGTCCCCTCCTGGTCCTACCTCTCATCCTACGACTACGGTACCCCCATCCTCGGAACTTTTCACGCAAGTGATATTATCCAGGTTTTCAATGGCATTCGACCGGATTATGCGGCGAATGCGAGTAAGGCTTATTATTTGAGTTTTGTTAATACATTGGATCCGAATAATGGGACGAGTAGTGCCTATGCGAAGTGGCCGCAGTGGAGTACGGGGAAGCAGTTGTTAAATTTTTATGCGGATTATGGTGGGTTTGTTGGGGATGATTTTAGGGGGGATGCGTTTGATTTTTTGGTGAAGAATTTGGCGAGTTTGCATATTTGAGGCGTGGGAGGGGATTTCGGTTGGGGTTAGGAACTTAGGATTCAAAATTTGGGTGTGGATATGTGACTTAATTTTGGTGGGACTTGGAAGGGTGGAAAGGGTGTGAATAAAAGTTATAAGTTGTGAAGCTATGAAGCTATGAAACATATCTTACAACAGCATTTGACTGAATCGGCCAATGAGAGGCTGAGTGTCACATCAAATCATGTGGGGGAAACTCTTGGTTTTATATTTTGACGATATGTTCAAAATACTTCTAGCATCCAAATATTGTAAAGTCGAAATTAACAAGCATTAAAATTCTTAATATTAAATCTCCATTCCGAGGTTTGGAAGATACAATGGAAGTGAAGCTTTCCATCCCCTGCGGACAGCAACATTCAAGCATTGAAGTTTACAAGCTAGCCTTACGCAATCTCGAGAAAGATATTACGAATCAATCCATGTTGAATTATGCATCCAGTTCTTCAAGTGGTGTAAATTTGCTTTGTGATCGTTGCGCTCTAGTGGGTGAACGGCTTAAAGATGCATGTGAAGATCCCTACGCAGAGGCTGAAAAGATGGATCTAGGTGGAAGCGCCAGAGATGCCTCTGGTAATATTCATCTTGGAACTCTCCCTGAGATATTTGCTCAAGATAATTGCTCTCTTTGTTGTTTAATCAAGAGGCAATTTTTACGAACTAAGCGTCGCGAGATTTACACCAATGCACGGTCGAGGAAACAAGAGCTCGATGGCCTAACACTCACCGAACTTCTTTCGCTAGCTTATACAGAGGAATCTAGTGAGAATGAGAGTCATTGGGTTATCGATCCCTTCTCAGAAAGACTGCAGCTGTCTCTTAACACTATTATTAGCGATGGGAAATTATCGATATGGTGGCCGGAGAACACGATAGATGAAGTCAACGATGAGCCTTCGCAAATACCAATGATCGCTGCTGATCACGAAGCTATTTTTCCAGCAGGAAGTCCCTGGATACCTTTACCTCGTGGAATAATTACTAGCAGACGGGATCTTTCCATGTTTTCGAATTGCTTCGATTCTTGTCGACAAAACCATGAGAAATGTCGAGAAACAACATCAGGTCTTGGACTAGGCATTGGACCTAGTAGGCTAATAGATATTGAAGAAATGAAAATTGTTCGTATGGGAATCGATGAAATACCAACATACTTCGTTCTTAGTTATGTTTGGGGTCGCCCCCCATTTCTTCTACTCGAGAGGAACAATGAACACGAATTTTCGACATCGGGGTTCCTCTCTAGCCAAATGATACCCCAAACTATCTTCGACGCTATTGAAGTAACGAGGCGATTTGGCATTCGATATTTGTGGGTCGATGCATTGTGTATTGTTCAAGATGATCTGGAACACAAGATGCATGAGATTGATAGGATGCATATCATATATGCCCAGGCAGAGATGACGATCGTCGCGGCAACTGGCGATGGTGCCAATTCCGGACTATTTAGCATTGACCAGGTATTCGCAGATGAGAATGTGCATTTGATCAATGGCAATAGGTTCACGGTGGATCCGATGGAAATGCGTGAAGTGGTAGAGTTCTCGACATGGTTCACGCGAGGATGGACTTTTCAGGAGCTTGTGTTCTCTAAAAGAGCATTGTATTTTACTCCCGAGCGCACTTACTATGCTTGCGAGGAAGGAAGCTGGAGTGAAGATTTTCCCTTTACTGAAGATGCGTTCTTGAACGAGTCGGGGAAAGAAAACATGTTCTACGACGAAAGTCTCAAAACCGGCTTTGACTTTCAACAGAAACTTAATCCATTCGAGAACTATAGTTCTATGGTTTCCAAAATGTCTACGAGGAAATTTACCCAAGAGGGCGATTGTCTGAATGCTTGTCGTGGTTTTTATACTGGAATTCTATTAAAAGGATTAGGCGGCTCTGTCTGTGGATTACCGGCAATCTGTTTTGATTTTGCTCTTGCTTGGCAACCTGATGGGAATCTTTCTCGAAGACAGATATCTCAAGACTCCGAGAATTTTCAATTTCCTTCATGGTCTTGGGCAGGCTGGAATGGTCCGATTAACTATCCCTTTCTTTCTAGCCCAGAAAAATGCGGAGTTTTATGTGATGTTAGATGGGCTGCTTTTGAGGCCTATACAAATTCTGACACTATTGATGAATCACAACGAAAACAACGATACAAGCAAGTAGTCCCTACCATCAAAGTCCACACTTCATCGGACCAATCATATACCAGCTTGAGTTCATGGTACTCCCATTCTTATTTTCTTGAGAATAGAAAATTTCGGGCCAGCTCAGGATTAAAAACATTACTTGACGTTGAGTCAGAGACGAGCAGTCACAAAATCATGTCTAATAATTTCATCGGTCCGAGTATCTTGATATTTCGAACTAGTTCCATCACTTGTCAAATCAAAGAAACATCACGTCCACCCCTGGCTCGTCACAAAGATTTAAAATTCTTCTCCATCTCAAACAACGACATGATGATTGGAGAACTCAAGATTGATTCAGCTACATTGAACTATTTCTTCGGTTCTGAGTCGAATTCTATTTTGGCACCTATACACGTCGAATTAATTTCATTATTTGAAATTGATTTTGCTACTGAAGCTGTGCAAAATCTCTTGTGGATAAATTCTAACAGTGCAAGGGGTACTTTCTCAAAGGAATTTAGGGAGATGGTGGATAGGCGAGTGGATAAGCGAATGAGGGCCGTGATGTGGATTACTTGGGACGAGGGGGTTGCTAGCCGTGTTGCGGTAGGATATGTCACGGTGGAGGGGTTTGAAGCTGCTGGAACTGTTGAGAAAGAAATCATTCTTTCTTAAATAATCATATCATTACGGGATATGGGAATTTTGTGGTAATATGGGTACTTTATGATAGGTTTTTCGGTATAACAAAGCGAAAACAATAGCAATGACATTTCAAAGAACTTACTGGGGGTCGTATCTCCTACCTGCAATAATATTATAATTACTTCCGCATATACTGCTACAAAATTATTCTGACTCACTGTTGATTTACAAGCCACTTTGATGGAGATTTGTCCTCATATATAGAGAAAAATTTGCCACTTATCAAAACTCTAAACCATCAATACAGTCGCTTGCGGATTAGATCGAAGCTTAGGTCAAATTTACCTCTGAAGATTCATCAAAAGTACTAAAGACATTGGACTATCTCCTTGATCAATGAAAGCTTACCCTCTTCAATTCAACGTTCATTATTCTAGAAATTCTGCTTTCTTTCCTTTCATTGATATTTTCATCACCCATTGAATCGTTAGCGTACTTACACCTTCATTGTCACTTTTATCATCATCATTTCTGTCCTATCAATGACAACTCCAACTACCATGGGTGAGTTTTAGTCATTGACACGAAATATTGCGCATATGTTCACCAGTGTTGTCTAGGAAGAGCTTACGATTCTAAGATCCATTAGCGGAATTAGGCTACCAAGATTCATGAAAACAGATTTGACGCCGCTTCTTGTTGTGCGTCAGACGGAGGATATAAGAATGGGAAGAAGCTGCTCGCTGAGCGTTACTTTGGAAAAACTCAAATACTAAAGGGAAAAGTAACTTTGTGATCGGGAGGTATTCTAGTAATAAAATCCTCTGCTATCTCCCTACTCTTTGGGATATAGACTCTCTAGCAGAACCATGGAATCAAAAAGAATCTTTTTGAGGTGTTCTGCCCGTTTGATTATTTCTCTGGTGATTCTCTTTCGAGAAAAAGTTGACATTGTATCATTACGAGCTTAGAGTACGGTTCCTCCTTTGGGTGACCAATAATATCACTCACATCCGACGTGTCGACTTATTGTTTATACCTGTTTGCAATTTCCCTCGTGGCTTGTGTTGTATAGCTCATCAAATTCTTATGTAGACTATTGGTCGATTTATTGATATTTATTTTTCTAATTATATTCAATATTGATGTATGAGTTTTTTAATTGTAAGTATTCTAGTCAATAGATTCATACTAATCGTTGTTTATTTCCTATCTAATATTCAATATCTGTGTGTTGATTATTCGTAGAAAAAAGGGGTTCAATTAGATTCGGGGCTTCTTTGTTAAACATACTCTCCTTCATTCCAGGAAGTCCTAGGATTCCAAATTAAATAGATGTTTTAAGATACCTATATATGTTAGGTGATGAGATATCTTACCGGATATATATAAGCAAGCATGACTACTAAATCTATAAAAGCTTAAAGCAAGATCCAGAAAAGATAAATGTAAGGAATGTAATAAGTAACTTTAGACTCTTCTTCTTCTTCTTCTTCTTCTTCTTCTTCTTCTTTTTATAGTGAATTTGTAGTTGATATCAGTGTTTGCGTTAGTATACGGTAGTAAAACGGTGGCGCGTATTGAGGGCTTAGTACGGTAGTTCGTACGTATCAAAGGAATACTACACCACTCCTGTACATATTGTTCAATATCATATTTATAGGGATATACGGGGAATACTGGAATCTCAACTGGAATGCTTCTAAACCCTAATTGAAATGCTTCGAAACCCTAATTGGAATGCTTCAACCCCCTTAACTGGAGAGCTTTAAACCCC
>NGKG01000005.1:1953890-1978045 GCA_002162505.1 Myriosclerotinia scirpicola | reverse complement strand
GCGATTCCGTCGAAGAGTGGAATCGTAGTTGTTGCTTAGCAAGAGCTGACGTGATAGACGTAGAAATCAGACAGTCATACTAAAAGCTGAAGTCCTTGAGCATACTTTAAGCATTCTGATTAGGATAATATACTTCCTAGCAAAACGTTCTTGTAGGTAAAGCAAGCACTTTAACTGATACCTCAATCTGTATACCCTAAACACTTTAACTAAAATAATATATATGTTATTTAGAAACTGTAATCTCTTCAAATTAGATACCTTACTAATTTGCGATATCACTAACCATTATTGTATTGATTACTAATTAATGTTGGTATAAACCTAGTAGTGGTTGTGTAACGTAAGTGTTTCCGATTATAATATATTATTCCTTATTGATTAACTAAATGTACAATACAAAAGGTCCTTATAAAAAGCTTGAAAGCCTAGCGCTTCGGTTAGGCCCTAGCTTGTTGCCTAGCTTTATACGGTTCCTTATACAGTCACATGATCCTTATTCCGACAAGCTTTAGATTTCAATAATGCAACAATTACCACACCAATTATATTTCAATATTTTAATATATCCCTAATGGTATTTAATATTACTCTTATATTGTATATCTCCAGTAATATTGAAATTCAATATTATATATATACATAAATTTCAAAAATTTAATAAATATTATTGTATTAATTAATATATAGAATACAGGAAATACTAAGTAGAACACTGTGAGGGGATACATTTGTAGTACAATGTTGTTTGAGGGAGGGATCGACGGGTCGTTTCTTGCTTACAGGAGCCTTGGAATCACAACACTAGATGGATTAAAGGACTATATTGGAAAGGAGAAGATTAAATTCTTTCTCCCATAATATAAAATATTCCGTCCACTGCAGGCAACGGACAGTGCGAAGGAAGTTTTTTATTCACTTGAGATGATACTAAAAGAGGTGAATTATCTCATGGATATCTACAACTTCAAGCTTCTTCCTCGTTTCCGTATCACTTTCCCAAGATTTTCTTATATAAGACACGTAAAAAGAGTTATGCTAGTTTAGCAGATAATTACAGAACACTTCAAGCATTGTGAAAGAGTCGTGCGAGATACGTACATCCCGATAGTATGCTGAAAGGAGACAACAGAAGTTAAAGATTTAATAACAATATATAAAAAACTAATAAAAATTACTAATAACAAAATAGTTTAAAGGTAAAATCAAATAAACAATAATAACAATACAATTCGATAATAAATACAAGTTCAAGATCTCAACGAACCTATATCAACTGAACTGTAGTCACGTAACAGTAAACTAAGCTATTCTAAGTACATTGAAAACACGTGTTTTCCCACAGCATATATTCAAGTGAGCGTCGTAGAAGTTAATTGCATGAGTATACTGGCAGCTCAGCTTCTTCTACTACTACTGCAAAGCTTGAAAACACCCAGAAATCGAAACGCTGACGGAAGATTTAATGATGGTAAATATACTGTTTCATATTTTTGTATTCTTCTTATTGTTGTCGTTATTTCACTACATCTTACTGTTATTCTATTTTACGTTGAGAAATCAAACATTGCCTGCATGGCCTTTCCGTTGAGATTTGATTTTTTCCAGCTAACGCTATCAGCTTTGATTTACTGAAGCGGAAAGGCCCTTGGGCAGGTATCGGGTAAGGTTTTCTTTTGGATAACCTTAAGAATATAATTCTCGGAGATGATGTTGTTTAAATACACTTTTATTCAAATTTTACACGAGCTCGCTCAACAGATTTGCAAGGCTCGAGGTATTAAATCAAGTCCTGAGCTGACCCGACCAGTATAAATAAAGGCAAAGATCTGGAGATAGCAGATCCGTATTTATTTTCATTCATATCATGTATTCGAACTATCATCCAAACCCGCCCTATCGTTGTCTTCCAGTGTGTCTTTACTGCTGCTGAAATCATCTCAAGATGACAGCCCTTTTGTTGGTCAGGAAATATACCACTATTCACATCCCAACGCGTTCGGTGTATACTTTAATTAACAGTAGTAAATTGTTTCTTGAGATTAGAGGGTTTTAGTCTCGTTAGTCTGGCACAATTATTATAACGCATAGCCACCAACGCTGTTGTCAGGCAAGATATGCTAGTCCCTGCAGAACCCCTTTCGACGGTGGATTCCGCTGTTGTAGATAAAACATGAAGCTTCACATCCTTGTTTTGGGATTTTTATTCTGGCCTTCTTTAGATTTCAGATGTAAACAATGTCTTGTTGAGATCACTTGACGCTAATTCACCACAAATTAGATAAAAATTGAGTAGATGATTCACCCATGGATAGCATGCTCTAAGATAATGCCCGGTATTTTTCGTTCTTCTATGGTTTTGGAATTGGGTGCTCGCTACATAGGCGCGGGAAGGGCAAGCTAACTGGGTAAGAAGTAGATGCAGAGACTTGAGGACCGATCAGGGTGGAGGATTGTCCTTCTTCCCTATTCACACACCATTGTAGAGTAATACTCACACACAAATCCATAATCAATTCACTGCACTACACCGCGTGCATCGTATCCCATAACATAAAACCACGTCCGCTAACCCAATATACAGGGTAACCCGCCATCGGCAGTCTGCGATTCCCAGCAAATCAGCCGCCAAGACCATGGGCCCTAGAGGTGCAGGTGGCGATTGGGCCTGAACTTCTAGCTGCTAATTCGCGAGAACAATGGGTGGTTTGGCGGGGCATGAATGAACGAGAAGCTTTCCAAATTTTACATTCATCCTAGTATTATTCTCCGAAGTATAGTTTCTCGACTGACTGACAGGGTGATGATAATAGGTGACAGCAAAAGTATAACGCTATGGATTATACCATTAGCAGATAACTACAAAGTCTTTGGTATTATTCTCGTCCATGTGATACTTCCACAGAAGATCGAAAAAGATGTTCAATTTCTCCTTTGATTTGCCCGTGTCCTCAACGTATATATTCGAAGTCTCAAAGACAACAGGTGGTGGGCAAAGTGCTTCCGTATGGCACATTTCGATGATACTGATTAGTTCGCTCTATGTAACTACGAGTAGCTCATATTTATGCCACCTTTTGCAGATTTGAAGGTTTACTGCAGAAGCTTAAGGAAGTTAAGTGTAATTAGCGCCAGTATTTCTTGCACCAATAGAAACATTCTCAGCGCCTGCTATACCGTCTACACATATCTAAAACCTGATATTGAGCCTCTATAAGTGAATTATGCTTGCCCAGGTGGGAGGGAATAGTATCTTCGAGGATGAACTCCTAACTTCTGTTTTTGATTCACTATCAGGAGACTAGTAACATACAACCGTGCATGCTAAGGTGGGTAGCCTGGCTTGAGCTACCTAGGAACTTTGTAGGGAGGAAAATATAAAAGCTTCGTGCTTTTAAATCCTCGATCAATATCTACGGGTTACCGATCATACGCAGATGCAATTTGTGAGAACTCGGAGATAGTTAAATCTGTAGCAGTGGCGAAAAAGATGATATCCTGAGGTCGACCTTTTCAAAGGAAGGAACTACTGACGAAGCAGGAGGACAGATTCCAAAAAAACCGTTGTCGTTGCCATTCAACTCCCGTATTCTTTAGACGAGTATGAGAGACCTGTTGTGATTCTCTTGAATCCGCTTTCAGACGAGAGCTCACTTGAGCTCAGAAGTACACCATTCTAGGTGCCAGAAGGGCCGCAACGAAGGACAGAAAGAGCTAGAGAAACTTCGAATAGTAATGAACAAACATATCTAGGACGCTGCGCGAAGTAGTTTGACGTGACCATCTCAAATTCTATCAAGAGGCATTTCTTATATAGGTATTGACAGATGGAAGAAAACTTGACGTGGCGCGCGAATGAATGATGGATTCACTACTAGATCATTCTGATAACCTTGGAATCCATGGGAGAAGGTTGTAATTATTTTCCCCACCCCCACGATTACTGTAAGGTGGGGGTAAATCTTTATCCGAACTCCGCTTTTTATTCCCCGCGATCAACGACCTCCCATTTCCTCCACCAAAACTTCCAAACGTCAAGCATACGAGAAAGAACTTATTGCAGTTGGCATAGTAATCGTAATATCAAAGATGGATGAAGAAAATTCCGTCCAACATAACAGTAGGTATAGGTAAACTTTCTTTCTTTCTTTCTGTTCTCAATCTCTCAAAAATCTTCATTTCACTTCATACAAACCCCCCAAACAAACCACCAAACCTCCAATTGCATACTCATTACAACTACGCACAATGTCGATCAAAAAAATCCTCCTCCTCAACGGACCCAACCTCAATCTCCTCGGAACCCGTGAACCCCATATCTACGGCTACGACACCCTCGCTTCCATCGAATCCTCCCTATCCACCTACCTCTCCTCCCTAACTCCATCCGTCACCCTCCAAACCTTCCAGAGCAATTGGGAAGGTGCTCTCGTCGATAGAATCCATGAGGCTCGTACCGATGGCACCGATGCTATTGTTATAAATCCTGCTGCATTCACACATTACAGTGTTGCGCTGCGGGATGCGTTAACGGGAGTTGATATTCCGTTTGTAGAGGTACATATTAGTAATGTGCATAAGAGAGAGGAATTTCGGCATAAGAGTTTCTTGAGTGATAAAGCTGAGGCGGTCATTTGTGGGTTGGGGGTTTTTGGATATAGGGCGGCGGTGGAGTGGTGTGTGGGGTATCTGAAGCCGAAGGAGAAGCCGGAGCTGTGAGCGGAAGGGGTCAAGGTAGAATAGAAAACGAGGGACGAATTTTGACGGAGACCGAAATGGGCTGAAATTCAAATCAAAATTGTTAATCCTAATCTATTTTCATGGATAATTTCGCCCAAGCAAGAATCAAAACCGGCTTTTGATGGAAATCGGACCTTGCGATTTCCGTCCCAATTTGGTAATAATGCGCCGTGTCATTAACGACCAGTATATATACGAGTCTATCGACTCAACTAGAGATGACCAGGAAGGGGGAAATCGATGAAGTGTACTTCTCAAGGGCGTTTGTTATACAGTATATGGGTGACTTGCCGGAGTACTGAATGATATAGTTCCAAAGTTTATGAGCCAAGTTTCATCGGGTTTCCATACCATATGTTCTCCTTTCATTGTCACTCCGTCAACTAGCAGTATCTTATCCCACGGCAGTGACTAAACTTCTGTAGTAACAGCAAACAAAGTCACATAGCCAATGCCGTATTGAAAAGATTATATACCATGAAATTCACCACTTCCAGCAATAGTCTTTCTCAGAAACCTTCATTTCAACAGACAGGTCACTGGACGGTCCTCAACATTGAATCTAGAAGGGTCTAGTCTAAGCCTTGAGCGTTTCTCTCTGATTTTATTGTGATCTTTTATACCTAGACGGTTGAGCACGACACGAGCAAGATAATGAGAAGAGGAAACTAGCGCTGGAATCTCTTTTGCCCCGTTTGATCCCAGCGCTTTGTCACTTGGTGTAAGTTCATCGAGCTATATAAATGCCGCGCAGGTTCACTTCTACATCATATCAAAAATTACGTGACAATGGAAGGCATAGCTGTGAGGGTTGTGGATTCAGTTGCAGATTCGTAAACTGCTACATATGAGCCCTCAGTCTGTTCAAAGATGGCACATGAATCACTAATTCCAGTAAATCACTATTTTAAGGTCTAAAAGTCTGAGTGTAAGATTGACAGTAACACGACACAGAAAGTAACTGCACATTGAGCATGGAAAATCATCAGAATGTCTTGTTTCCGTAAAGTAAAAGTTCACATCTCTTCTCCCTCCCGTGGTTTTTCTTGTTCTACAAGCTTACTTTCATCAGCACTGATCTTTACATTTTATTTATACCAGCACTCTCAGAAAAGAAATTGATAGATTCGGGTGTATGGTAATTGGAAAGTAGCCCGCACGTTCTCTCCTGAATACTTTCCGCTACTGTACATATTCTTTCGGCAATATAAAAAGCGATATGTTGCAGTAAGGTTTGAGACTATTGGAAAGCTTACAGGTGCGACAATGGAGATTTCAGGATTACGATGGTTTGACGAATTTGCACTCGTCGGAGTTCAAGATCTTGCGAGCTGTGTAGATGCGTGGGATCCAATCCAGGCTTTATATGGAATTGATCCGTTAATAAATCACAACGAGTCCATTGAGTGAATTCCGCAAGTTCCATCGACAGTGAATAATAGTCGGCTCTCCAGGGATCAGCCGCCTGGTTCCCAGTCGGGGAAAGCAAGTGTCCCCGGAAAGCAAGTGTCCCTTTAAGTATAAATCTTTGAATAACTTAGCTATCTACAAGTTAATATAATAAATATTATATTAATGAATTCAGGATTACTATAGCAATCTAATTATATAAAAATTATTAAATAATTATCAAAGTTAATGGATTGGTACTAAAAATAAGATTTTTTACTAGTAATTTATCATTTTGATGTGTTTTACACCAAAATTAGCTAGAGGGACACTTGCTTTCCGGGGACACTTGCTTTCCCCGACTGGGAACCAGGCGACTGATCCCTGGAGAGCCGACTATTAGTTGATCTTCCTACTTTCTTCAGGCGAACTGGCATATATATGCATTCAGTCACGCCTAAGCACCGAATCAAAAATGAAATTTGAACTCGTGTCGAAACCTCATGTGGCTTTTGCTACTCGTATACTCTAGCTATACCCTTGGAAAACCAAACATTCTTAGTGCCGTTATAGTAAATTTCAGGATATCATCTTCATCTAATCTGCTCCTATGGAAAGGATATGATATCAGCTACTTGTATATTCAATACAACTTCTGCATGATTTTATTGCAAATTCAATTACGCTTGTGGCTCGATTACAGGAGAGGTATATAAATAATCGTATTTGAGGCTCACTCTTGTGACTTACCAAGAAGAATATTGGAAGATGCTTAGAGCGATGTCCATGGTATTATCACTTAGGTCCATGGCCGTGAAAGCCTCTCGAGGTATATCTCGATATAATTTTATTTCAGTCTGCCCCATTACCAAGAAATTGCTCTTGTCATTTCGACCTATTTTGCATATTTATTTACACAGTCATTATACGGCGATAAATAACGAGAATCCGAAATTGGTAATAACATCGAGCAATAACAACAAGAACTCCGGCATTGAAGCACCGAAAGTTTTCGAGAGAAATGGAATACTCAACACGCACCAAACAATTTACAATCAATGCAGGATGAAAAAGCTTTCGTAGAATACTCCGGTTTCCCTCTCCCTTCCTCTTGTTTTCTACGCGTGGTATTGCATTGCGGTTTACAATCATGGGCGATGGCAAATGGTTTTATAGTTAGTCTTGCCTGTAGTTCTACGCTAATCCGTTTACGTTTGACTATAGTCACAATATAATCCACTTGCATATTAATTCCGTCACAGAATATCCATTCTCCAAATGTCGATCAATTCGAGTATATAAGCAAGCAAGTTTGCGACTCTAGTGAGACGACACAGAACAATATCTTTCATACCGCACTAATGGAGCTTGTAATGCAACTAATACATGTCCGGAACAGGAATAAATCCAGTTATATGGATGCAAGGTCAAAATGAAAGTTGTTGATGACTTGTGATGTTTACGCCTAGACATGTATTGCCATTTATTGATAGTAGTTAATACGGTTGTGTTAACGGAGTTAATGATGATTCTCGAAAATGACAACCAAATCTTTCTACAATCCATGTTGTACACAAGATTCTATATGATCATCGATCGTAATAGCAATCGTATGAATGTGTAACTGGAATGTCTGGAAACAATTACCGACGTCCTTTGGAACATCGGACATCTGTTAAACCAGAATATATGTAACTACAGTATACGATCGAATCATACCGGCTCTTTATACTCGAACATGAATCCCGTTATCGAGCTAGTTAGTCTATTAAGTTGAAACATGGAATAGGAAATATGGCGTCGCTTAATGATAGCTTTGATTTTGAAAATGTTGATATCTTGAATCATAGTCGAGGTATATAAAGAAGCAATTCAGTAGAACAGAGGCAGCCAAATCAGCACAGTTAGGCGGGCATGGAAACCTTCATGACGAGATAACCTTAAGATATAACAATATCTATACTCGATTACAGGATTTGAATTTTCGGTGCTAGACTAGAGAAAATAAGCCGTAGTTCCGCAACGCAGAAAATTCGATACAAATAAGTATCCTTTTTGACATTACTTCCTTGTCCTTTACTCAATTCTTTGGTTCTCATACTGTGAGATACATATCACAGCAAGAATCAAAAACCACAGCGAAAACAAAACATAGCGATACAATCGTTGAATTGCATATCAAGTCCGGAGTCGGATCTAGACGAATGAATTTCGGTCATTGGGGATTTGAATAAATTGGTAGGAAGCATTGAAGTCCTGATAGCGAAGCGTGCGTCTTCGACTGAGACATAGATATCACATACTATATCATTATCCTGATTAGTTTTGTACTCAAACATAAATTTTGTTATCGAGCTTGTCTACCCACATTAGAGTTTAAGCAGATATCATGATGTAAGCTACTAGCAGCTTCATCGTAGCAACTGGAATCTTCTCCCCTTTTAATTTTCTCAAGAAAGTATATAAACATGTAAGACTTACATTGCGGATTTCTTAATGAGGTATAGTGTAAAAACAACGACGTAGAAAACCAGGCAGGGTGCGAATGAGCCATTAGGTGTATGATTTTGTCTACAGATCAACGGGTGCAATATCTCTGGACGCCGTACTCGGCCATTAAAACACAATCTTCTTTTGGGATTCGATTCATGTTACCGATTGATTGTTGTCGTCACAACTATTATCATGGCAGTAAATACCAAATAGCAACAGGAAGATCTGTTATGGATAACATTACTCTGAAATCGAATCATCCTCAGTTCTCGGGGCGGCTGTTGCCAAGGAAATTGTAATAATAACGCAGGATAAGAATCTACAAAAAAACCCCCAAAAGCATACAATCTCCTAATTCACTTGCCATTCTAAAAGCGTATGCCTCATGTTGTATGACCTCAATTGAGCAAATGCATATTCACTTCAAATTTTGAGCATGTAGAGAGAAAACCCTGTCTGCAGTGGGCCGAAAGCGGAGCCTAGCATTTCAAAAGTCACTCTATAAAAATCATATCACGCATTAATTATTAATATCCTAATGGAAATATTAACGATAACGGAGTAATACGATACAGGGAGACCCGCGAGCTTTCATGTCAAGATGTCCAGTTCAGCAGATAAGTGTTTACTATGCTTTCCATCTAGTGGGAGTACGAAGATAGACCAATTTCGGAAGTCCGGTTTTCGATGGCTAAGAAATTGTGGCAGCTAAACCCCAGACTGACAATAACACCCTAATATGACAACGATAAAACAGGATAAACATCTCTCACTTAGATGCCCAATACACTTAAACAATATGCTTAAGGAGTTACATCGGTGCTGGAAGGATAACAGCTCAAACGCTGAAAGGCAAGACAAACCTCACGAGTCGTGATCATCTACTGCTAAAGTTTATACTCTATACTATACCCTCATACTTGATCTTTTATACTCAATCCTGTGAATTTCTCAATATTTCATTCGACATGCTAATTATGATTTTATTTACGGGAAGAGGTATATAAAAGCATTCCTACCCAATATATTATCATTCATCCTAAAAGTGCAAAGACGGTATCATAGTAAAGTCGATGTTGGAGTATGTTGCAGAGAAAGTATAGTGTTTTTATAGGAAGGAGAAATGTGAGTTGCGGAATAGTAGTGTAGTAACTGCAGTTTGGATTCCATTCTTATACTATTACTATTCATATTACCATCTATATATTTCTCCGGTCATCAACCAAGTGTTGATCTCTTACGTGACAGTGAGATCCTAGTGACGGCAATGAGAAAGAATGACAACAAAAGAAGGCGCACAATATCCCCAAGTTGGAACTACGAAAATCTACTAAAAGAAAGGAAGGATAGATTATCTCATACCAGTCAAGTTTGAGCCAAATAGGCGTAGGAGGGTACTGGAGCTACTAGGTAGTCCTAGGATAATGCCATTGGATATATACATCTAGTTTACTCTACACAGTTCTTTGTGCGAGGTTCTTTTATACCCGTATTTCTCGATTTCTGCGCTATGAATTATTCACTATCAAATCTAGCCTGATTCTCCACAGTAATAATGAGGAGAGACTAAATTTAGGACTAGGTATTTAACGAAGGGAACTTCTATCAATTGCTCCACGAAAATGCCTTCATACCTGACGAGGAAGATTGGACATGTGATAGGATGGAAAATTCTAGATCGCGGGTACTGGATACTTCATCACGATATCAAGCCTGTAATACATATATGAAGAAGCGGGTCACGTATCATTACACATCATTGTTATTCAACAATGAATTACTTTTCGCTGCCATATCTTTTTATTTCAACGGAAACGACAGAAAGAAAGGAGTAGCAGCGAAAAATGATAGAATTTGAAGCGACGATAACATAATCATCTCCTGAATCCACAAAAACGGTGGAGAAAGCGAATCCCATATGTTTTGATACGGGCTATAACTGGTTGGCCATCCACCAAATAACAATACAAGTCATGAACGGAGATTTTAACGAGTTCGAGTAAGAATATAGATTGTTTGGTCTAGAAAAGGATACCTTTATATGCGTTACGTCGCTTAATCGCGGCGCGAGCAATGGGAAATTTGGTGGAGAAGGTGAAGGATGCACATGTTGGGTTCTCAAAGCTTGGAATATTTGCTCTCGAAGCTATTCGCAATCATGTGAATCGAATTCCATTCGCGACAGCGACCAGATAGGACTGAAAACCCCCAAGAGAGATAATCCAAGAATCCTGTGCGGTAGTCCGTCATTTTCAAAGCTATTCATTGGGTCCAAACCTGCTCAAGGATAACTAAGTGATATGTTGATAGCAGTTGTCATTCTTTGAGTATATATTTGACTACGAAGTAGTCGATTCATGCACGCAGAAGCAGCAAGATTGGGGATGAGACTCTGTTTTCTCCGCTGCCATTTTCCATGCACTCTCTTTTCGATCTAGCCACAAGCATGCATGCAATAAGAAACAGCAGCGAACATCAGCACACTCTGAAAACGAAAACGAGTTTCTCACTCAACATACCACTAATTATTCGAGTCTTGTGAAGCCAAATATTTCATTGGGTGAATTGTTTATAATCATGACTTGTTCAGCATTCACAAATTTAGTTGTGCGAATATCCTATGGCCACAGGCTCATCGATGTGACGATGTCATTCATGAGTAAAGCTGCTAATGCGGTAAGTCTATAACAGTATACTTTTATATCAGGTATAAACACCCGCACCACATTTAGGGGGTTTAAAGTTTATAGAGTATTAATTTTACCTGATTAGATTTTATAAAATATTTAATTTAGAAATCAACCAAGTACGAATATTACTCTGAATTTTTGATTAAATGATCGTTTTACATAACCATCCAGTATTGAAGTTATTTTAACTATAATAAATAGTTATTTATTCTGGTCCAAAGCCGAAATAGTTCTATTCAGTCTTACTTTCTACATGATACCTTCTACGTGATACTATCACCTGAAGCTATCCCCTGATACTATCCCGTGATGTCAGGTAATTTTGTCACTTCTTTTAACCACGTGCTAATCATATGTCGATACCCGGAAATCTACCTGTACTTAGCCATATTTTTAAAGCATTTACATACCTTACCTTACCTTACAGAGTAGGAGAGGGTATTGAACTAACAAAAAATACCCCAAAGAACCTCGGGTGTACCCTACCTTATGCCCAACCCTGTTTTATTTTCATCTAGATTTCTTGAATCGGGCACTAGTAAAGGGGGCCTATATTGAGCCTATTCACAGCGAGCCTCGCAATACGTACGTCCGAAATTGAAAGGTACTCCTAAATTCGAACCTAATGCTTATAAGGATCTAAAACCTGCTATAACAGCACGCTTGTGTAGAGCCACTGGAGTGAATTTGTTGTTTTTCAACAATTCTACCACAAAAGGTATCTTAAATTTCCCATTTAAACGAACGGACGCTACAACGGAATCAATCTTCAGAGCACCACCGTATGACAGGTATTATATGAGCATAGGTATGTGGGTGTATTTTCGTGGATAGGAGTCACAAATTCTCAATTCGAAATAGGCTTCATCTGGATTCTTTAGGGTTCTAATCCTGAAGCAGGATTTACGTAGAATACACATTGTGGATTTCAGTGGCTAACAGAGAAACACAGACGATAAAGGGTTATTGGTGATAGATTGTGTGAGGATGGAGCAAGTATACAAGCTGGTTCATTTGGGCGTATAAGAGGAGGAGGACAACGAGGTGATATATTACTGTACAAAAGTGGAAAGAGTCTAAAGATAAAGAGATTTTGAAATTTGAATTCGGGGTAAGGTATATACCATTCAACTAGTATTTCAAATTCATCTCCTCGTTGTCTGATTGGATATTAATTCGTTGTCTATCCTAGCTGGCTTATGTGAGCTAGGAGTGGATTTCAGCACTAAGCAAAAGAATCTTGGAAAACGGAGACAGCAAAGAGAGAGTGAAAAATTAGGAAATAAACAACAGAATCTCAAGTATAGATTCAACGACGGGACCACTTGGCCCATCAGAGCATCTCCGGAATTCACTCTCGGCTACCACCCAGTACGCAATAGCTCTCTTCCGCGACAATATTCCCAAACAACAACAGCAACAGAGCATTCACATGATATCCTCAACTATTCATCCCATACAAAAAGAAACTTAAAAACTCAACACCCTACACCCTACACCCTACAGAATTTTGAACATTTCATTCCTACACGACGTTTGCAGCTCTCAACTGCCACTTATTCCTTCCCAATTCAGCTACTCGTATAAAGGTGATGTGTTTAATTTATTAACTCCGAAAACAGCCAAGGTCAAAAGAAGAATGCAACTTTGCAATTCAAAATAAGGTTGGAATCGAAACACATCAAACAATGGAAATGAATGAATTGTGTTATATCAATAGATAATCCATCGTATACAAGATTGATGTCTCTTTCGATCCACGAAAAAAACAAATCCAAAAGTGCAAAAGTGCAATTAATTATTCAAAGACAAAAGTTGTTTAATTGAAATGAACAAAACAAAGGAGTTGAAGCAAGATGGCACCTCAAGCCCAAGCCCAAGCCCAAGCCCAAGCTCCAGAACCACTGCCGCTGCGTCATTTCAACCTCGGTTTCGCTTTGATAAATAGTTATCATCCACCAAAGAGAAGGAATAAGTTACCTTTGAATTTATTGCGACTTCCTATTTTACAGGAATTGGAATCTATGAGTATGAATGTATTGGGTGAGTTATCTTTGTGAGGATGGGATGGGATGGGATGGGATATGATGTTGGGATGATGAATAAGGGAAATAATTGCTGATCATGTTTGTTCCGTGTTTAGTATCCAAGGCGAGAAAGGTGTGTTTACTTTAATTCTGAGATGAGAGGAATGAAATATATGGGATTCGATTTGAGGGGCAGAATCTGGAGGGAATTGATGCATGTGAGGATATACTTATAGACTAACGATATCTATAGCCAAAATTCGATTTAGTACTTAAAGTAAGTCCCCCTTTGATCCGGCGCATTCATTCTCAGCGCATTCACATCTTCGTTGTACCACCTCCCAATTTCCAATCTATAACTAACTCCTACCCTCTCAGTTAATAGACCTCAACAATGTCCCTTTAACTAGCGGAACCGCCTACATAAAATGGTCACTCCCAACCACCACCGCCTCTGAACACTCCGGCCAAACCTCCCGTTCCCCAATCAAAGAACATAAAGTATCATGGGACTACACGCGCACCATTCCCCTACGCCTGACGATTGACAAAAACAATCACCTCTCCGAATGTCTCATACATTTCGAAGTAATCCAAGACTACAACTCCGGACAATCTGCCAAGGGCGAACGAGTAACTCTAGGACACATTACATTGAATCTAGCGGAATATGTGGATGAGAGTGAAGTTGAGGGGGAAGAGGGAGTGGTGAGGAGGTATTTGATGCAAGAGAGTAAGATCAATAGTACGGCTAAGATTGGGATTCTTATGAGACAGGTTGAGGGAGAGAGAAACTTTGTGGCGCCGGCGTTGAAGAGTGCCCCTGTTTTTGGGGGGATCGCGGGAATTATGAAGGGAGAGAATGGGGAAGGGGATGATGTTGGCCGTGAGTTCACTATCCTATCATATCCTATCATACCATGTTCATCTCACGAATTTGCAACACTAACATCATTAAAGATATGCCGCAACTCCAAAATTCTTCCGATAAAACCGACCTCCACGACATGTACCGCCGAGCCCTCGCAGCCTCCTGGACCGCCTCACCCGCCGAAATGCCAGCCGATGAATGCGTCGAAGATATATTCGCCGGCGGGGACGGATGGAAACGTGATCCCCAAGAGCAACCTCCAGATTTCCTCACCCCTCGAATTGTGCAAGATGAATTTGGTGCCAGCGGAGGAAGTGCCGACGATCTACGTCGACATAAAAGATCACCTAGTGATGCGAGTCAAAGATCTAATGTTACGGCTGTGTCTTCTAGTGGGAAAGCTGGGAGGGGACATAGACATAAGAAGAGTAGTGATACGACTAGGAGTGGGATTTCTTCGAGTGAGGGGAGGAGTGTTAGTGGACAGTCTCAATTGAGTATGGTCATGGATGAACAGGAGGATAGGGGGAGACAGGGGAAGGGTTTGGGTCATATTCCGGGGCATGGGCATGGATATAGGCATCCGAGGGAGGTGGATGAATTTGATATGAGGGAGGATTTGGTGGCATGGAAGTTGCCGGGGTATGTTTCTTGAGCTATACTGGTAGACGGTACAGTAGGCTCGGCGTAAATAAGAAGGAGATGAGGGTTGGACCCGGATTTGGGTATATATGGCAGGAGTTTGCGGTGTTTCTGGCTGGGAGCATTGCACGGAGTATGGCTAGAGAAACGCCAGAAAAGCGAGCCGGTTTCTATCATAGACTTATAATCCCCCAAAATAGAAATAATAATCTTCTTAGATATTCATCCACGTATAAAACTCCTGAACGCCACGCTCCACATTTGACCTGATTCGTGGGTCTTTTCTTCTTTCATGGCGATTTCCTATATTCCCCATCATTGATCCTGTAAAATCCTTCCTCACAATCATTACCCTCCACCACCCACCTCATTCATCTTCCCCTTCCAAAACTCTCCCCCTCAATATCCTCACTTCTTCCTCCGGCCTATCCCCCCCATCAGTCTTCACAAGCCCCATCCTCTTAACCACCCCCATCCCCCTCGTCACCCGTCCAAATATCGTATGTTTCCCATCTAACCACGGCGTCGGCGCCAACGTTATAAAAAACTGAGACCCATTTGTATTGGGCCCCGAATTCGCCATTGAGAGAATTCCTGCTCCGGTATGTTTTAATTGGGGGAGACCGGAAGGGGGGGTCAATTCATCTTCGAATTTCTCGCCATAGATGGATGTTCCGCCCCGTCCAGTACCGGTAGGATCACCCGTTTGCAACATGAAATTGGGGATGATGCGGTGGAAGATTATGGAGTCGTAGTAGCCGCGGCGGATGAGGGTTTCGAAATTCGTGCAGGTGCGCGGGGCGTGGGTGGTGTAGAGTTCGAGGGTTATGGTTCCCTGGGGGGTGGTTAGAGGGTTGGGTGGATTGGATGAGGGAGGGGATAGGTACCATGGTGGTTTCTAGGGCGATGTTTACTGCCATCTTGTATATATATGAGTATATACAAATGGATCAATATCTTGGATTCCAATTTTCAGAATTGCACTCAATTGAATGCGAGAGTAGAATATTTATGTGAAATTTCGAGAAGGCTTCGATTTGATGTTTACTTTTCTGCAAGGCTGAAAGAAAGCTTGTCGCCTCGTCAAATCCCTGCCGTTGGTTCTTGGAAGGACAACATCTAGATTCTATTTTTGTACCTTCCTGGGAATATTCACTTGAAATCAAACATCTAATCTTGATTTTAGAAAGATCACTAGTGGGATAGGAAAAATAGATCTTTATCTCGACGATGAACTGGTTTCAACGGTGAAATATACTTCGAGCACGACATACTCAGCTTCCAAGCTGTCCGTCACGATTTCTTACAATCACAATCTTACATACAACCACGCGAAATGGATAACGTCAAAGAATTCCTGGTCAAATATGGCCAGAAAATCTATACCGAAAGAGATATGATTAAACTGGAAATTCATATTATCCTCGCGGCTCTCTTTCCCATCTACATCGGATCACATGCATCCCTCCAACGACCTCCTTCCGCTTCTCCCATTCGCAAATCCCCATCTTCTTCCGACGATTCAAACTCAGGAGATGAAGATGAAGAAGAAGAAGAAGAGGAAATTCGATCGCCAATGGAAGGTCTCACACCATCTGATGCTATCATGTTTCCCATTTTAGCTAGTGTGGCTTTGGGAACTCTTTATTTCATCATTAAATGGTTGGATGATCCGGCTGTTCTTAATAAGATATTGGGATGGTATTTTTCCGCCTTGGGGATCTTTGGGGTTGGGAGATTGGCAAAGGATGCGTTGGATGTGGGGATTGGATTTATCTTTCCGAGTGTGTGGACGAGGGGGAATGATATTTTTCATGTTGATCAGGATATGAGACGTCAAGTTATCAAGAAGGAAGATGAGAAGACGAAGAATGTTGATGGAATTACAAGTCCTCTTCCTGGACGACTTTCGAATATCAAATTTCCGGATCGGGTTACAGATGCGCTTTGGGAAATTCGTGGACTGTTGAAAACAACTTATACACTTAACCTTCACATCAAGAAGTTACTCCCTCATCACAAATCGCAGATCAAACTCACATCTGTTCTGGGCCTCGGAATTGGTATCGCCACCATCACAGCATACAATATCATGAATGCCCCATGGTATCTAACAAATCTCATGGGTTTTGGTTTCTGCTACGGATCTCTCCAACTCATGTCCCCCACAACCTTCTTCACTGGTTCCTTAGTTCTCCTTGGACTCTTCTTCTACGATATTACTATGGTTTTTTATACACCTCTCATGGTAACAGTGGCCACTACGTTAGATGTCCCTATCAAACTTGTTTTCCCGGGGAGTGGAGGCGGAAGAGGTAGTATGTTGGGGTTGGGCGATATCGTGTTACCGGGAATCTTGGTTGCGTTGGCTTTGAGATTTGATTTGTATTTACATTATTTGTATGCACAAAAATCATCCTCCGACGAGTCTTCCCCCACAAACCCAACTTCAATCTCAAAAAAGAACTCCAAAGCCACCTCCAAAGACGTAACCATAACCCCTCAAAACCCACACCCACCCTATAAACCCGCAGCCGGTCTCTGGGGCGAACGTTTCTGGACCTCATCTTTTTCCTCGTCTTCCTCCAAATTCGAAACAGGGGTCGAAGGAACGCGTTTCCCGAAACCATATTTTAAAGCTGCATTAGCAGGATATATCGTGGGGATGATCACGACATTAGTAGTCCTCAATGTGTTTCGACATGCTCAACCGGCGCTTTTGTATTTGGTTCCGGGGGTAGTGGGGGCGCTTTGGGGAACGGCGGTTGTGAGGGGGGAGGTGGGTGTTATGTGGGGGTATACTGAGGATGGGAGTTTGGAGTTTGGGGTGGAGGTGGAGGAGGGAGAGAAGGAAGAGGGAAAGAAAATTTTAGGAGGAGAGGAGTGTTCTGACACACTTGATGATTCGATAAAGAAAATCTTGAAATCTCAACATGAGGACGTGAGCAGCGGAGATAAAAAATGTTTCGAACAACTGGACGAGTCAGCATCAAAAACTACTGAAAAAGAGAAGGTTCAGAGAGAAAAGAATATCAAAGAGAAAGAAAGTGAGGAAATTAACGAAGGGGATGATTCAGATACAAGCTCGATCCTCTCTGATGGTTCGATTTCTTGGCCTGATGATCAGGATGATGATTCTCCTATGCCTATGCCTATGTCTATGCCTAGAAATGGAAGTGGGAATGGAAGTGGAAATGGGAAAGGGAATGGGAATGGAAGCGAGGCGGATGATGAATTGGTCTCGTCTGGACATTTGCGGGTGGGGAAGAAGGCGAGGAGGAATAAGGATAGGGGAGAGGGGAAGGGGAAGGGTGAGGGGAAGGGAAAGGGGAAGGGTGGAAGGAAAGGGGGGGGAGAAGATATTTTTCTTTTTTCTGTTAGTGCGCCGATGTCGAAGGTGATGTTGAGGTCGAAGTTGAGGTCGAAGGTGGAATTGAGGGGTGGGGATTGAGGGGTGGAGATTGAGAAAGTGGTATGGAGGATGAGGATGCTGGGGAGATTGGTGGATTGGTGGATTGGTGGATTGGTAGCATGGTAGAATAATTGATGAATAGAATGAATAGATAAATAAGGGGGGTTATGGATGGGAATGGGATGGGATGGGATGGATGGAGTTTATTACCTAGGCACCTAGTATATGATATGATATTTTATTTTATCTAGAGGGACTTCGGGATGAGATGAGGTGAGGGCATATAAACATAAATATAAATATAAAATGATAATGACAATGATGAATATGAAGATGAAGAGGGTATGGAATTCATAATATAGTCTAATTCATTCATCCTTTTCCTTTATACATGCATATACACAAGCATATATGCTTGCGTGGATGGATGGTTGGTGGCTTGCTTGCTTGGTCGGTTGGGGGATAGATTGCTAGATGAATAGATAGATAGATGTTAAAGATGGATGTGGAGATAGGTAAATGTTAATATTAATATGAAGAAAGCTTTTAACTATATATCTATCGGTCCTACCTAGTATAGTGTATAGTGTAGGTATACCTAGTATGTTTGAATAGATACCAGTATGTTTAAATCATGGCGAAATACTATCGTAGTATTTAGTTACTCCCAACTCCCTTTGCGTTCCTTTTCCGGTTTCAAGTCTGGTTCCGTCCTGTTTTGTTCTGTTCTGTTACTATTCCATTACTACTTCCGTCCGTTCATCCATCCATCTATCCCAATCCAATCCAATCCAATCCAACCCAATCAAACTCTAAACTCCCAGTATCAAATCTCTCTCTTCGCGCTCCTCAACTCCACAGAAACCATATCTCTCACCGCTTGCCAAACACACACAATCCATCTAAGTCCCACCAAAAGCAGCAGCAGGATAACTTCTCTTTTTCTTCCCCCCCGCTTTTCCCTCGCTACCCGAAACTCCACTTCGACTACTACTCCTCGAACTCTCTTTACTGTGTTCTTCTCCTTGTGCTCGGGGTCGTAGGAATACTTCTTCGGGGAGATCGTTCCATTCTCTGTCTGGACGACGATCTTGGAATGAGGCTGTGTGTTTTGAAGGGGGTGGTCTGGTTGATGTTCCCATTGGAGGAGGAGGAGGGGTTGATTTCGCGCTTCCGATGGAAGTTGGGGTTGATGTGGGATTTTCTTGTGGTTGTCTGGAAATGTGATCTTGGACCGAAAATCTCCGTCTAAAAACCCAAGCTCCTTGTGGTCTTAATCTCCTATAATATCCCTCGACTAATTCCCCCTTTTCGAATCCCCGTTTGGTATACCATTCTGATGCTTCTTGATTCTCCACCCATACATGTGCGTATAATCCTTCTATTTTCACTCCCATTGGTATGCGAGATGATGTAGCGGTTTCGATGACGGAGTTTAGAAGGGCGGTTGCGAGACCGAGGGTTCGGTAGGGGGAGAGAAGTGTGAGAGATTGTAGGTAGATGCTGTAGGTGTTGGCTGGGGGTTGAGCATTTGGAGAGGAGGGGGGTGAGGGATCGATTCGACAGATTAGGGAACCGATTACTTTTGATTCGGAATTGGGATCTGAGGATGTATATGTAGCTACTCTTGAGAAAGAGAGGGAAATTGGTGTAGAGGCAGGAGGAGGAGAAGTTATGGCGTGATAGAAAGCATCGGGGTAAGGGATGGGAAGGAGAAGAGCATTGATGCGGCGTAAAGGTTGTATATGATGATCTTGAGGGATTTCGATTTTATAACCTTGGGGAAGCTTCTGTGATGATTCTGTGGAATCCGGGGTATCGGTAGTTGCCGATTTTGGTGGACCTGATGCAGGTGTAGGTGGAGGTACATCTTGTCTTGCATTTTCAATGATGTTCTCATTGCTGATTGTATTTGTGATTGGTGAGGGTGAGGTCCCTGGTGGTGGAGTGTATGTAGGTTGTTTTGGTTGGAAAAATGATCGAATGGTTGATTGTTGATGGCGTGGAGGAGGGGTATTGTTTGACATGATGTCTGTTGTAGTCATTGCTTGATGATTGAGTTGAGTTGGGCAGATGTTAAAGGAGGGAGAGAGATTGGAAGAAGAGAATTATGCTGACTGACTGCTGGGAACTGACAAATGAATGAACGGTAATCAAGAGTATGGATTGACTTGTGTGTGTGTAGAAAAAGGAGGTTATAAAAATGAAAAGATATCTATCTGTCATCTAGATTTTCCTACCACTATTATTACTCTGTATGGATAGGATGTCAACAATATAATTTGATGGAATGAGGAATGGATGGATATATATTCACTAGCCACAGTTTTCCATTTTTATCTTCTCTCTCTCTCCCGTCTCTCTTCCTCTTCCTTCACTCACAACACGCACGACACTTTCCAAATTTAAAGTTTCGCGCTAATTAGTCATAAGAAAGTCACTTATTCACACAGATTCAGCCACAACAGACTCAATCTTTCCTTTTCACCGCCTTGACTAACTTAAATCAGCTAAACATCAACGGGCAATAAATTTAGAACATCAATGAGCTTTTGAGTGTGAAACTTGTAAAAGTACCTACCCTGATCAGTTTCTTAAAAGTGTGAGGTCAAGGGAATCCATACCAAAAATACATTATATCTCATCAACCTTTCTATTACAGAAAAAGTGAAGGTATTCAGAGAACAACGATAACAATAACACCACCACCACCACCACCACAACCACCAAACACCCTTTTCTTTTTCTATTGTCTCTACCTCAGGTTCAATAATAATAATAAAATGATCTCTCCTTTATTTCAAATACTTTTTATCATTTCTTAAGAGACAGAAAGAGAGAGAGAGAGAGAGAGAGATCTTCGTTTCTTTCCATCATACCAAAAACCCTTCTCTCCAAATTAACAATTCAATTCCGTCAGCCTTGGGTGATTTCAAGAAGTCAAGAATTATTCCAGAAAAACTCAATCCATCAGATATAACTTCAAAATGTCTACCAACGACCAGTTTCCACATTCTGGTATAGTAATTCTTGGTCAAGATGAATCAACTGATACTATGGGAAGACTTGTAATTTCTACTTTTCCTTACTCAATCAATCTTTGAACTTTTGCCGCCTTGCTTACTTACCAAATTACTAACCTCCTATACAGGCAAATGCTGTACTTGATGATATTTTTTATAATATCATTCATGATATTGTATTACAAACCCATCGAGAAGAGAAAATGGCAAAAGCATGTTCTGCTGCTATTGCCATTGAACAAAAAGTCGCAGAAACCAATCTTGATGCATCAGACGATCCCTCGAGTTCATGGAACACAAACCAAATCATAGAAACCGACGCTGCGAGATGGGAAAATAAAGAAGTCTTCTTAAAGGGCAATCCTCTAGAATTGGTCGATGAGATTATTTGCGCAAATTGTGGATTACCTCGACTTTTACATCCTACAGATGGAGTGGGAGCAAAGAAACCTCAACCAGGAAAGGAATATTGCAAGAAGAAACCATTCATTGAGAAACCATGGCATGATGTTTATGGTCAAACATATGTGCCAGAAGGACCAGGTCGAGGGAAGAAGAAGAAGGATATGATCAATCCTTTACTACAACAACAAAAAGAGGGAACACCAAATAGTGTGGATGGTGAGGACGATGGACCCGCGAAACCAATCTCTTTCCCACATGCCAAATGTCACAATTGCAATACGTTCCTACCGATCAAACGAATGAATAATCATATGGTGAAATGTATTGGAGGTGGAGGAAGAGATTCTGCAAGAGCAGCAGCTTTTAAGATTAATGGAAATGGATTGGGTACAGGAAATAATAGTCAAAATGGCACACCCCCACTAAGTCGTCAAGGAACACCACAACCCAATGGAGGGAAGAGAAATAGTCCTCATAAACGCGAAGCGGCCGATGATCCAGATTTCGAATCCGATTCTCCACAAAAGAAAAAGAAGTTCTTGAAGAAATCAGGTAGCTCGGGTGGAATTATCTTGAAGAATAAACTCAAGGCTCCGAAAATGACCAAAACAACTTCACAACTTTCTTCTTCGAACCTAAGTTTCGAGCACAAAAGACCGGATAGTGATGATGATAATGATTCGGGCGATGATGATCGAGATGGTGAATATGGAAGGAAACCAAGTGTTGAACCGAAAAAGAAGATGTTGGTTAATAAGGCGGGGGTGGGAACAGGGGCGGGGGTAGTCAAAAAGGCAAAGGATGGCTTGGGCATTGCAGGTTTGAGTGAGAAGAAAAAGAAAAAGTTGCTATTGGGGAGACCTGGTAGTGGTAGTTCAACCCCAGTACTAAAGCCGGGTTCGATACCACCAGATGATGAGAGAGATAGGGAGAGGAAGAAGATCAAGAATGGTAATGGCAATAGCAATAGTAATGGACACAAGAGGGAGAGAGAAAAGGAAAGAGAGCGAGATAGGGACTGGGGATTGGATGAGAAGTCTGAGAGTAGTCAGACCTTGTCGAGTCCTAATTGATGTGAGAGCTGAGGTGTGAGGTGTGGGTTGTGGGCTCCGGTAAAGATGAGAGAAGAAAGAAGAACTCATGAGTTCGCCAGTGTAAGACCAGGGGTGCGTGGGATAATGATTTGCAGGGCATTGATGGGTGAAAGGATCTATCTCACTGGGAGGCATACATGCATATGGCTGGCGTTCGTTTCATATTTTCATCTTGTTACATCTGCAAGATACACAAAGATACTTTTTTCAAGAAGTGGATCTCAGGTTGTTGCGATGCGTTAAGGGTAGGCATAGGTATACATTACATTTGGCGTTGTCTGGGCTGGAGCTTAGGCTTAGGCTTGAGCTCAAGTTGATCCTCATTATTGCATACCAAGTTTTTCCATTCCGTCCGTCTGTGACTGGCTTCGTTTCTTGAAAGACTTGTTTGTATTAATGAAGCATTGGACTTCTTTGGTGGGTATGGGTGTGGTGGGTTGGTATACCTTGGGAATTGTGAGATGGGAGGGATGGATGGATGGATGGATGGATGGATGGATGTATGGGAGATATGGAGATGGTGAGATAGTGAGATGGTGAGATGGGCAATATAATATACTTTTACTGCGGGTGTGTCCTGTCCTGGTTGGGAGGTCTGTGCTGTGATATGCTATGCTATGCTGTGATATGATATGATATGATGATCGAGGTGAGGTGCGATATTTGTATTTCTGTTGGGGGGGGGAGGGGAGTAAAGTGAGGGCTATTGTGGTCACCATGGCGGCTATGCTATCTAGATTTGGGTATGGTATTTGATGGATTATTCCTTTCCCTTTCCTTTTCTTTGGTTTTTGTCTTGGTTTTGGTTGTGGTTTTTGTTGTTGTCTATGAAGTAAGATTTTACTAGGTACCCCTCTCCATTAATTCATGCATACAAAAATAACATCGTGAATCGAAATGGAAATCGAAATAGAGGTGAGGTGGAAGAGTCATCTTGTTGATCTTTTTTACGAGAAGTATACTATGGCAAGTGCTTCTTTCCTTTGCTTTTTTTCTCTTTCTATCTCATTGTATCTTATTTTAATCCTGTAAATATTTCTATTGTTTATATGAGGGTACTGGGTGATGTATTTATAGTGGGTGGGTGGATTTATAGAATGCGGATGGATAGATGGAGTGTGGATAGAGTATGGATAGATAGAATGTATATAGATAGAGTGTATATAGATAGGGCGTGGATTTATAGAGTATATATAGAGGTATACTAGGTAAATAACCCTCTTTCTTATTTACCCTCTTTATTATTTCAAAGTTCATATTAGTTTTGGGGATTTCTATTTATATGGCGGTTTAGAGGGGGGAGATGTTGAGGTTGGGGTGAGAATTTTTTTGGTTGGTAGGGGGCAAGGGGGGTTGGAAGGTTGGAGGG
>NGKG01000005.1:1927237-1951138 GCA_002162505.1 Myriosclerotinia scirpicola | reverse complement strand
GGGAAGTAGAGAAGGGACTTTATAGGTGTGAAAATGTTTTGATGTTTGATTAGATGCCGGTAATTATGGGCTTGTAAAATGATATACATACGAGTGTAGACGTAGATCTGACTTAGATTATCTTTATCTCTACATATCAATATTAAATATTTGTATGTATATAAAGTTCACTACTCCAGTCCCCTTTCAACTTCACAGGCTCTTCAGAGCTAAAAGCAAAGTGCCCTACTATGGGAAGGTTCTTTCTGTTAATCTCGGAGGGATCGTGATAGAGAAGTTCTTGATAAATGGGATGTGTAAGCGGAGAAGGAATGGTTATTTTATACATCTCTTTGCTGTTTATAAATCAATATAAATATAGGCTATCGTCGCCATCTTCATTCTCATTACCATCGAATTCTGTCATCATCTCTCCAAATAACCAAATATTGGATGATTGAAAGTACTAGAGGCATAGGCTACATTATACAGATTTGATAGAAGGAAAAATGTGCAGGGTGGCGTCTTCTTGCTGATTCCCATTAATTTGTCTGAATGTAGCAATTGTTATGAATTATTGAGTAAATAGATAGATGAGTTTCTTTATTGAAATATTAAAGAAATTAATATCTGGAATATTGTATTACAAAGAGAAATGAGATTAGTCGAAAGTATTACGGAGTAAGTGTTATTATGAAGTTTATTTTTCGGTATGGTTATAAATAGCCCTAATTGTGTCACTTCTCGATTTCATAGCATTATTGAAGAACCACGTAGCTAGAGTGTGCATAGGAAGTGTTGCTGTTCATATTGCCTTATTGGTTATGTGTGTAGGCGTATGTGTGAATGTTGGTGCTGGAGTATTAAATAGGAAATCCTATTATTGTTTTCATTGCCGTTTACTTTTCGTTTGCTCAAGTCCTAGATCTTGCTGTCGCTGGTTTCATTTATTCTCTCTTCATTTACTCGTTTGTTGAGTGACAAGAGCTCCATTGCTACTTGAATATAGAGATATATATCATACTTCTCTTAAACATGATTGAAAGTGCCGTGGCTGGTATTAACGGTCTATACACCTTTACCAGATTCTATTATTTTATTATAGAAATGGAAAGATTGAGAGGTAGAAGGGGGTTTTATAGGGGAATGAAGGTCTTAAAATTCGGGGTTGGAGGTTTGGGTAACGAGATATACAGTCACGAGGGGTGACTGAGCCATATGAATCACTATATGATGATATTGGAATTTGATGGATCGAAAAAGTGATTTGCTAACTTCACCTTACAGCTTATCGCCTACAAGTGTATAAATGGCAATACGTTCGCCGACGTTCAACTTCATGACGCGCTTTGTTCGACCACCGCAACGACATGAAATGGCGGTATTGGTTTTTGAGCTTTGGTTGGATAATAATGGGTTTAGTGATCGAACAGGAACTTGATTTTCGAGAAGACATAAGTAGGGCTTTGCATAACTTTTGGGGTTGATTTAGATCAAGAATTTAGTGTTGCTTTGGTTGCATCTTGCTGTTTCTCGGTTATTCATTGTCACTTTTTGGGGGGATTACCGAAAACTGCTATTTTCGGCGTCATTTCTACATTCTCCTCTTTTTTAATTCACGGGTTTGGGTGGAGTTCTCGGAGTGTTAAGTAGAGATGCTTCTAGCTAGGATCTCTATTTGGTATTGAAAAATAGTTTCTTGTTGGTATTATTATCTCGCTGTTGTACGTTTGTTAATAGATTAGAGGAAAGCGGAGGAAAATATGGAGTTATATAATGAGCTTGAGGAATCTGGAAATTGGCAGATGGGTGAGATGAGCCTGAGAATAGTCAGCGGTAGAGTTAGGGTAAGGACGAGGATTATAGGATTTGAATCATAACAAAATAACACTCTCCAAGCGGAGAGCTTTAGAATAATACTGTGACAATTTCTCTCGAATGGTGCCTTTCACACCAATTGCCTTCTTATCTCAAGTCTACTGAGTTTACATCTTTATTGTATATAAATAGTACTAACTTAATCGCCCTTAAGATGTGTAATAACTCCCAGGAATCATTTCACCTTGTCTCGTGAGGTGGTGAGGATGATTGTGTGAAAATGGGTTAGTGGTCAGCTTGGACTAGGGCTTTAATCATGGCGATGGAATCGGGAGACTGAAGGGCAGATGAAAGATATTAGGGTACAGTATGAACATAGTATTAATTAATGTCACTTTTTTGGAAGCCTTGTCGTTGTTTATAAAATTTGTCAATTGTATTCATCGTTGTTATCTTCATCGATAATCTACATCTTTGGTTTCGCACATTACTTGTAAAGAATGTTTTGCTACTTAGAAGTTAGATATATCAAAACATCATACAGCTTTCCGCGACATAGGTTTGGCCATTTCCAGTCTTTCCCCTGAAATCCCTACAGTAGGAGCAATCATCCTTTTATTTACTTGGACTCGGAGTATGAAGATAGAATGTTACAATGTTGGTTTTTATAAAGGCTTGAAGAATATTTTGACAGGAAAATCCGAAAAAAGTAACGGGGATAGTGTAACGCAATTATCCTCGGTTTTCTACTTGACACAGCTCTCCTGAATTGCCTACTATTGGATCCAAGTAAGTGTTTTTCGCTTTAGCTTTCAAAATAACCTCGAAGACCACAACTCTCGACGTAGTACGTACTATCGACAACGACACAAACTATTACATCGGCACCATCTACGACTACAGCGACAGTCCAGTTAGAGAATATTTTCTCCTAGCGTGCTATCGGGATTCATGTATCTCGCTGTTTCTCTTTCACACAATTATATCCTTTGCCTCGTACTCATCAATATTAGACTTATATTCTGTACGCCCAAATACACCACAATCTTTAAAGATTCCACTTAAAAGTCTTTCGCAACAAGTCTTTCGCAACAATTGTCCTCTAGTGTGATTGTCAAAATGATTTTCTGATTCTTCTCCGAGTCTGCAGTCAAGTAACATAGGAAACCATCTCAGACTTATAGACAAGAAGTCCCTTATCTCTTAATAATACCCGTCGTTTATAGGGATCTATATTGAATCATGTGGGAAAGGCATCTGACTACCACTAAACGAATGAATATGCCTCGATTTTACTCTATCTACTCTGTCACGTTGCCGTCAAGCCATCACAAGAGTAGAATGTCAGTATGCGGAGAACCCTCTCAGGATATGAATCGTGATTCCTAATAATCACTCGATACATACTCCAATAATGAGAATTCTTCTCATGGCGAGACTCATTGCCTTATAGAGGTAGGAATCTTTCCATCTTTTATACCCATCTTTAATGTCGAAAGCTTCAGAATATTTTTCGGCTGCTCCTTTGTCCACTGCCAATATCCTGAAATTTTGCATACTATACCACGATACAGGGAGTTGACATGTATGCATATATTATTAACCTGTTCTAATTATAAATTAGTCCTCAATGATACAATCAAAGTGTACTTAGGTAGTAGAAATAACGATTTATATAACCTGACATCGATTGCTCGTAAAGAATGTGAGACGTCATTTCCTTTCCGTATGACGTCATACGTAATTGAATCGCAGTCGTTTTGATCTCACTGGGTCAGTCTACGCCACTTAACGAATATATAGGCCCTCTTATCCTACATCTGCCATGCGCTTAAAATTATCAAGCTACCTACTCTTCGCAGCAAAGGGCAGCATTGACTTGGCATTGTCATTGGGGTACAGCGACTTAATGAAAAGGTTGCGGAGGAAAGGAAAGCGAAAGAATAAGAGAACTTCAGCCATGACGGAAGGTATCACTGGATCGAGAAAACTCAGGTTCTTTGAATATCCAGTGTAGTTTAATAGGTCCTGTGTATACGAATATTCAAGAGCGTCATTCACTAGAACGTCAAACTGGCTTCGAATATTTTACATCAAGGGAATTAAATCTCAATGTGAGTATATGCTCCTATTCAGTCTGTGTGCTACCCTATCCCAGTGACATGATGTTTGATTCATGATATCGTAAATCCCGTTGCGCCATACCGAAAATCCCTCCATCCTATCCATATGATCCCATCCAGCCCATGCATTCAAATATAACCCAGTGACAAGCCTAATCCCAACCAAACCTAAAGCCATGTCGTTTTACTCCCTCCAGCACCTAATGCCAATACCAACGCCCCGACCCCTCTGATCCCAAGCTCACAAAACGACGTAAGTAGTCGGTCGTCGAGAATACCAAATTCCGGTCTAATATTCGTGTGAGCTTCTCATATCTTTGAATACTGAACCATCATACATACCACGACGCAAAGAATGGCATCTAAAAGGTTTAGTTAGTCACGATCTATCTTATTGAAAGTGTAGAATAGAAAACTTAGTACTCACAATCCAACCAATCTAAACTCTCAACCGCAAAGACAGCCTTTGCGACCATTCCGAGAACAATCAAAACGACGCATGACTGTTGAATGGGAGATGTATGTGTCGTCTCGGAGTTGCTAGGGTGTTGTAGTTGGGACAAACTCTGATCGGCGAGGAGAGCGGGGAAATGCATCTTTGAGTTTTGGTTACGAAAGTACAGAGTATTCTCCGTAGGATTATTGGTTGTAGAAAAGAAGATGCAATTCCGATATCAAAGTAGATGGATGACCTGTTGTTATAGTTCAACTCTTTGTTTTTTAAAGTTTCCCAAGAGTTAGAGATGATGTTTCGAATACTACTTTTAGTATGTTATTTAAGTGAATCGCATACGACGTTAGACGTTAGATTGGTATCACATCTATCTTTGAACATGGCTGAGCACAGGTACGGTAGTTATGTTAGTAGTATTGGTTTACGTGAGTGGGGGCGGAAAAGCCTATGGTACAGTAGTGGATACAGCACGCACAGCACGCACAGCACAGCACAGTGGCACGAGAGTGGGTAATACATATAATCATAGTGATTCATAGTGAATACCTAACCCCGCGGCTGTGCATTTATCAACATTACAAACATATCATCCATAATGTTGGCCGATACTTCATACGAATCTTACTCTTATTATTGGATACCGGCAATACTCCAGAAACGGTAATTCGCTTGTGTAACTTCCTAAATGATGATTTGCTCCGTTTGAAATGTGATTTGGGGGCTATTAAATAGATGTACCGGCTATGCTAAATGCTTATGTCTCATTTGATAAATAGCGATTGGTTGGGTCCAGCTACCTAGTCTTTCCGGATGTTACTTTTTTGGGATTAGCATGATTAGGTCGATCATGGTCAAAACATAATTAGAGACAACATACTTCGTAACATCACTCTATAATTACAACCAAAATGTACTCGTGCATTACTTTTAAATACTTCTACAAGTGTAGACGCACGGTTGAATTCTCCTAGTGGGTTTTGTGATCTATTCGTAGTTTGACTTAAGCGCCGTGCTTCTCTATTGCATTCAATGTTATTTGTGTTTAATTGTGGATACTTCGTAGTCCCAGGGACGGCATGGATTCTTTACGTACTGTACAGTCTGTACTCTTTGGCTGTCAACTACAGTATAGCTACGACTCGCCTACGCCTCGTGATTTTACCTATTGACTCTGGAACATCTTTGGATGGCCATTGATACCCAAGTTCTAACATATTCCAAAAAGTTACCTTTTACCAAAATATCACTCGTTTGGGTATCGAGGTTGGGAAATTCATGATTGATATCAGACGCATCAGGAGTTGGGTGACGCATTCATTCATTCCAGTAATTCCGGGGAAGAATTGACTATATCTTTGAAACGCAGAGACATTGATTAATATCGATACACTTGGAAGTTGGTAGAAAATCTACTGAGATGCTAGAGATGTTAAATGTCTGTGAGTCTAATCTCGGGACAAAAGAACAGCCACGGGTTTGAAAGGAAAGACCAACGGAAATTCATAATCGGAAGTCATTTGTCAGACAACTGGAATGCGAAATACTGGTCATCAAAATCCTCCGTCAATACTTATAGTGAAAATACCCGTAAGAATACGTTGTCCTTACGCGTGATGTCTAGTGCTGGTTATGGCAATTCATATACAGTTCAAGGAGCAGAGGAAGAGTCTGCTAGTCAAGGCTCTGTCAACATTAGAGATGCTTTGAGTTTGATATTGGATAATTGTCTTGCACTAGTTGCTCTAGGTCCAAATGGATTGGATAATGATGGTTACCCAAAAGTTGGAAGCTACTTTATGAAGCGACCGTTACATTCAAAAACTACATACATGCAATGGGGATCGAAGGAAGTTGCAGTGGGTGGAGAATGCATGGAAATGATTTGATCACTTCACTTGTATGTGGATCTCAAGTAGAAAGTAAGAAAGGTTCACGTGAAGGTAGTTTAACCTCACAAAGAAATTTATGACAATATCTTCGTGATTAGTTTTGCTGGTCGTGATACCACCTCCAACTCTCTAGCTTTCTGTATTACGTTAATTGCTCCTTGTCCAGATGTTCAAGAATGAATTTCAGAAGACATCAACGAAGTGCTCGTGGATTAGGATACAGAAACGTCGAACCATGTAGAGATATTTCCTCGTCAGATGCTTGTGTCGCTGTTACAGTGGTTTATTTTGCTCACCAGTAGCCATCATCAAACCTAGCGGTTCAGAAGATGGAAGACTTAAGATTAACGAGTCAATATATATGGTTCTACTCTATACCATATAAAAACCCCCGGTATTGGGGCTTGGGAACCCTCCCACTGGATCATCCCAACCGCGACTTCTCCATCCTCACCGGCACTTGCATCTTCTTTCCCCTTCTAACACTACAGATACCGCTGCCAGAATTTTTCTTTCAGCTTCTAAAAGCGTTGAATTCCTTCATCGTTTGGTCTAGTGCAGCTCGTGTTTATACTGGAAAAAAGTTTTCCCAGGTAGAGCCGTGGGTGTATTGGTGGGATTTTTCATATAGTAAAGCCTATATAGCTTGAGGGAAAGAGTAAGGAGGATTCTAGTGAGGGATTGAAGAGATTTATTACATAGATTTGGGGTTGAGACCATTATTGCAGTTATTGCAACTGGAAAGGTGTACTTTAAGTGGGAGGGGAGGATCTAATGGCTTTGTGCCATCGGAATAATTGTTAAAATACCACAGGAATGTAATATATGCCACCAATTATAGATGTATAAAAGCTGTGCAGCCTGTGCTTCCAATAGTCCATGGAGTTCAAAAAACCGAGATTATTGGAATATTATTATCTATGTAATTACTAAATCTGTTGAAATAATGAATCAATTCAAAACTGGAAAACATTCCAATCGAACTGCAGTCAGTGATAGATACATTTTGTAAAAGGCTCATTTTATTTTCTTCATTCTGAATACCATAATTCATCCACCAACAGTATATACAAGGACTTCATGAGGAAAGGAATGAGTTGTTCGGGCATATACTCGAATCTGTGGCATATGACTTCCCTTAATTGAGGGAATCATCATTTATGTAATTGACGAACTTTCCTCTCGAATAGAGACTGACTATTGCTGTTAGTCACCGTTGCTTTTCATTTTACTATTCCTTTGAATGACTGTTATCAGTTGCATTATTTCCCTTGCTGTTCTATTCTGTTCATCGATTGCGATCGCAACAGCTGGACAGTGATTTCCTGATCAATATTCTCCGTCACGCTATAATTTCTCGTATAGGGGAACGGATGGCTATTCCAAATTCCCTTTCAATTTCCCTAAATCTTTTTTTGGTGTGTTTGGTAAGTACACCTTCTCATGTTGAAGAATCGAAGAATTGAAGAATAGAATATCTTTTATAGGAAACTATTCGCTGGAAATTCGAGGGAGAAGAATTTGCATCTCATTGTATCTACGTCATGGTCCACTTAAAGCTCGTATATCTATCATCACACTCCCAGTTCTGTGTTTGTGAGCTATAAAAACAAGATAATCTTTTAGCTATTTAATTTATTACAAATATATGTTCAGCAGTTGCAACTTTATGAACTAAGAACATCAATTCAATTATTATCAGCCCAATTTCTATCTCCAGACGATTTCAACCTCGCCATATGTAGCTGCTACAAAGATATAAGTTCACAATCATCTCGCAATTTCATTATCATTTTCCATGGTTACTGTCATTTTATACTCCTCCTTATCGTTTATACATTCTTCCAATTTTTACTCTTTGAGACCAGGAATTCGATACTATAAAACAATATTTGTAACTATAAATATGAAAAACAGAGTACCCTACCCTACTGTTGGCTCCGTTCGAAAGCTTTAATGTGATTATAGAAAGAGCTATAGTTTCTTCAACATCATCTTTTTATACCCTCGATACAACCCCGCTATTTTTGATCGTTAAAATATACAAGACCTATTTACAAACTACAAATTAGGAGTCCGATGGGACCATTTTGTATTAGGAGGGCCCTGCTAGCCATGAATGGAACGATAAGAGGGCTCTGAAGGAACTCTCTTGTGGTAAGAATGACCTATCTACAATCAATATTGATTTCTTGAGCTAGCTATTGAAGAAGGTATCACGCTTAGTAGTAAAGATACGCAGTACATTATAACCTATGGTATCATAACCTGTGATCCTATAGGCAATATCAAGCTTAGATAAATAAATACAACGCTTTTCTCCGAAGAAGGAGCCTGTAGACTCAAGCCTGTGAAGCAGAAGTAGGGTCTTACGATTTGCGGCCGATCGCAGTGTAAGAAAACGGTACATGGAATCTCTTCCCCTTATCAATAGTTCTACTATCCGATATCGAATGTAGGATTCTTGTTATTGTATACTAGCTTCATGAAATTCAAGAAGCTACACACCAAATGTCTCATCAAACCCGTAACTTTGACTGGTCAGAAGTTCCTGAATGTATCGTCGTTAACATCTCTTATTGTCCACTGACAATCATCACTGTCATTAGTATACACACTATCATCGCTGCAATATACATATTAGTATTTCGTCTTGCGAATCTCAAAGTCGATTGATAATAGTCGAAGTTGTGTTGCTGCTTGCATATCCTACCTATGTAGCCCGCATTGAAATGCCTGTATGAGATACTGAACGCTGCAAAGATTAGCATGACGGAAGCCTACACACTAACTATGGCTACCACATGTACAGCAGCCTCCAGATGTCTGTTGTAGTATGGTTGAAAGTAGTCTTGCCCCTCGAGACCTTATATACTCCCCCATGGTTCAAAAACCATAACTTCAGATCCCGAGGTTCATGCAAAAGCTGTGTTAGATCGAGCTCCGAAAGGTAGTTTTGTTGTCTGAAATATATGATAAATCATGGATCTTCATATTTTTCTACATTTCAAATATATAAACCCTTTCTCGTGCTAGAATGAAAACTCCAAGAAATTACAAATTTCATCCTGAGACATTTTTTCAGGATCTTTTGCATAAGAATCCTGCTTCGGCTGGCATGGTTGCAGGTGATACACTCGAGCACATTTCAACCCTTTCTGGTGCTGATCTTTCTGTGGGCGAGATCCTGCAGTCATCAGTTCTCATCGCCATTTTACTCCAATTACTATCTACCATCGTTTTTTGTTATATTGCTGGAATATCTTCGTTGTCACTTCCAAGTAATTTCAAGTAAATCATTTACATCTACCATCGGAGATCCTTCATTTGGACACCAAACCTGTCACAAGTCTTGAAACATCTAGATGGAATGTGATATAGCGTATGGCGGGTACATCACCATGGGACTTTTGGTTCGTCTCACTTGATTTGTGATTGTTTTTTCGTCGATACATTGCGACCTCACCTCCATTTGAGATTTTTCTTCAGTGTCATATCGGCCTCCCCAGAAATACATTCCTCATGGTTCCTTTATACCTTCAATATTATGAAAGAATGTGAAGTAGTACCCACTCCTTCGGTAACTTCCAGACTTTACAAAATTAGTCCTTCGATGATATTAGTAAATACACAAGTGAATATTCTCCCAACCAACCCAACCATGAACTCTCCTGCTAGCTTCATTCCGCAATATAAAGTCCACCGAAAAGCCAACACCCCAATTCTTGATTAACTTCGATAGAATTCTACACAAGAGAGCCGTAGGTGGCGTCTTCCGAGCTACAATTAAGCTACGATTTCCGCATCTGATTTGTTCGCGTAAATCTTAAGCACAAAATATTATCATCCTAGGAACTGAATATTGACTTGAAAATATTACATATTTGCCGTCATTCCGCCTCCTTCATTGTCATTTATTATATTTCCCAACTTCATCAGAGTGCGAAGAAGAGAAGGAGATCAGCTAGTCTTTGATGATCAATGGACGACGCAAGAAACCGCTAGCTTCAATCTGAGCTCGGTGCTGAGGAATAATTCTCTTGTGCCATCCGTCACCGAGGTATGTATGTTAGAATTATAAGAGGTACTTCTGCAGGATAAAGGTCTCTTATATATTGAAAACTTGATTGAAACGTATAGAAAGAGGCATGTTGAATCATTCTTAATTGGTGGAGTTCTTTTGTTCTCCACCGTACCCACCGTTATAGATGACGCACTAGGAATTTCAAAAATGGAGATGGGTCAAAATGTTAGTATATCACAAGCGAATAAATACTGCGAGTCTTCAGGCTCTAAGTATAAAGCAAGAAATCCAGACTTCTAGAAAGACTCAAAGCAAACCTAACTCCCCCACACCCAGTATATGATGTGAAATACAACAATAAATGTTACATTATCATTACGATTATATAATCTAGCCTAGCTTAGCGTAGCTTAGTCAGCACGTGGCGATATTATCTCTCTTTTATCACATCATATTCCAACACATGATAGAGCAAGTTTGGTTCTTAAAGACCTTAAGGAACTTAGACAAACACAAGCGTGTGTCGAGTCAAGCATGATGTACTGGGAGGAGATGGTCGACGAAGTAAAAGACAATTACGACCATAATACGACGCCACCAGCTGAATATCATATTCCAACAATAAAGCTTAAAATAAGTACCAAATATCGCTCTCCATCAATATAAATAACACAACAGTGGTCGTAAATCTCATCTCTTGTATAATTCTCATTGTCAATCTCGAAAATTCCAATCTCATATCCTGTTTCCCATTCAAACACCGTCATTTCCTATCAACTTCACTAATTGTCGGCCATGAGAAAACTTTTGAATTCGCCGAATATCACACCTATCTCTCAAGGCACCAAAGAAGGCCTGCTGATATGTATTAAGTCATGCGAGGCTTGTTACATGGAAAGTACTACTGCTTTTAGATATCTTCGACACATGTCTTGATTGTTGGTTCTTTAGTTTCTTTAGAAAGGAAATGAAGATATCACAATTTTGGTATTTTATAAGGATCTTCAGTCTCTTGGAAAAGCACCAAATGCAGTGGATTCTTATTTCAAACTCGAAACTAATCCAGATATTCTATTGGAGAACTTAATTCATTCCACGATTGGTCAAAAAATTGCTATTAGGATTAAACGGAATTATGACGCTCTTACAGTCTTAACCGTGACACAACCAGTTCAATCCACCTTTTTCCATAGTATAAAAGCCCCCAAAAGAAAAGTCCCCAAAAGAATAGCCCAAATCTTTCCGGTAGAGGATGTCATGACAAGTCCGAAACACCATCATCTGATGAATCAGTACTTCGAAGGCCCCACCCTGAAGAAAATCAAGACGCGTTGAATGAGAATCGGTATAGTAGTAGTGACAGATAAGTTAGAGATCACAATGCGGTATGTATAAATATCATTTTCACTGTCATTCGTTTAATACTCCTTTCGAAACATTCAAGTAATCGATGATAATAGTAAGATCTTACCATAAACCCTTCTTCTTTCTCCCATCCAATATTTTTTATCAACTCCATAATACCTATACAAAAATGATCAAACTATTGGATCTCCTAAACTGTGCTCGATCTCATGGATTTGCAACTCTTTCTTGACAACTGTAAGATAGAATAATCATCTTTTTATAGACACCTCCCCAAGTGCCATCCATAACTTGGATGCCCATACAGCAGATATCAGAGTTAGTGTATAAATTCCGTTACTCTAGCTACATTTTCCATCATATTAAATATTAAATCATATAATCACTTTGGCTAGAGGTTGAGAATCCCTTGAATTATCTTTTACTTTCACTTGTTTTACTAACAACCTGCCTGCCCTTTCAGCTCGAATCGGTACCTACTCAGGAAGGAATGAGATATCCACAACCCATCGTCGTCGCCTAAAATTCAGAATCATCGACAATATCTAAGCTCTAATCATTGTCAATTTCTCCCATCAGCAGTAAGTAATACCAAGCACAAGAAACACCCCATCTAAATCGCAACGAAAATTACCATACTTTTCAGACCATGTCTCGAGACCAAGACGGTAGATCTGCAGAATGCTCTCCCTAAACCTGAGAATCCATAATGATAATCCCCATATCCAAGAGTCAAGAGCCCATTATCATTGCCTCTGTCCATCCACTCTTTAACATCCTTGACATTGCCCATGGAGGATCCAGCAAAAGAATCATGGGTTAAATACCTGGGAAACAGAGGATATCAGCCCCCCCCCCGCCCCCTAGTCCTTAGTAAAGAAATCTTTTTTTAAAAGAATTCAGGAGTATAAAAAGAGTTCATTTCTTAATCCACAATACCATACTACCGACAAACACTTTTGTATTGCTGCGGATCATGTGTTTGAGCTATGGGGAACGAGACTTCAATTGCACTTCACTGAAACCAGTCCCGCGTGGACTCAAAGTATCCCCTCCGGTCGTAAGTAAGGCCCGAGAAACCATTCTTATCATATATTTTCGTCGTCGATCATCCCGACGGTTTTATGCTCGATATACCTAGCAAGGATATTTAACCGCCGTCGCTGAGTTTTCTTACCAATAGCAATATTTTGCACGCGAGGAATTGTCCTTCGGAAAGAATGATGGGGGAAGCTTATATTCAATTTATCGCGGCGTTATAGATAATGAAACCATAGACAAACCCGGAGATTTTCCCTTCAGTCAGTATAACTCTATCTCATATTGGGTCATTTTGAAAGGTGTATGATAAGCATAGAAGAGATGAGATTGATACTAGCCGGACTGTGGTTTCTAGCTCATGACTGAGATGGAGATTGTTGAACTGCGAGTGCAATGGGGAAGAATAGTTTACGAAAGTTGGGTTTCCGGTTGAATATACCGAGATGTAATCTGAAAATGGGTGATTGACTGTTGGTTTTTTAGGATTGATGTACTAAAGGTATTGTGTATTCTCAGTTAGTTTGGAATATTCAAATCATTCCAAATGTACAATCTTTTGAACGAATTGAACACTAGAAGCTCACATTTTATTGACTTGTAAACAAATACCCTAACTTTGAGGTGCGAGTCAATTAATGAAATCAAATCACTATGCAAAAGAATAAAAAATCAGGAGCCAAAGCCAAAAATGAAGTTCAAAAAAACTCAGATCTATTTGTGCATGATAAGCACACACACATATATATATACAAGAAAGCAACATGAAGCCCATCCCCGAATCTATCCACGGCTCATTCGTAGTTTTCCATCCGACGCTATACCCGATAGACGGCAGAAGAACAAAAGTTCAAAAAAGAACAGTCATCAAAATATCATCAAGTTAAATGCCTTCAATGGAAGAAAATGTTGGTTATTGGATCGAAGGGTATAAAATTTACATTTTATAATGTTGAGCGGCACCGGCAGTGACGGTAACGGTAACAATATCTGTGACGGTGACATAGTCGGTGATATAATCCGTGACGACGCTAGATCCAGCAGTAACAGCCGGGGCTGAAGTAATCATAGCGGATGTAGTGGATGTAGTGGATTTAGCGGAAGAAGAAGCAACGACTCTAGCGGCTGAAGTTGAGGCAATAACAGTGGTTGAGGAAGAAGAGGAGCTTGAAACAGCCGAGCTTGATTTAACGGGAGATGAAGCGGCGCTTGAAGCAACTGCGGCCCCAGTGGCTACAGCACCGGAAGTGCCCTGAACAACAGACGCAGTAGCGGAAGCCCATTGTTTTGGGCCTGGAACATCATAGGATGCGAGGGACTGATAGATATTGACTTTGATACCAGCATCATCCTCCTTGTAGAGAGCCGTGCCGAGGGTGGTATCGGAGCTAGCTGGGGTAGCGGATCCAGTTCCGGAAACCCACAAGTTAACACATTGGGGGTAGTTTTGAGCTCCGTCGGTTTGCTCTGCGGAGTGAAGAGCGATGATCTCATGACGGAGAACGTAGGCACCGGGTGCCAAGGACTCTGGAATGGTAACAGACCAGGAGTTGTTATTGGCGATGAGTTGATCAGAGGCCCATGTACCTGGAAGTGTCTTATCATCAATGAGGCCTACACCATCAATTTTGAAAAATTCGAGGGTTGTCTTATCGACAGTTGTGCAATCATTACCAGTGCAAGCCGCGAGGTAGTCTAAAAGTCTCTGTTAGTTGAGAGTTTATGTTATGGGTTTACTAAAATCGTACCAAGAACTGGGCCATGGTGGGATGATGGCCAAACAGTCCATTGCAAGTTAACCTCTGAACCAGCAGTGACATTGACATATCCTTTGGCGTTGGTAGCGTTCAAATGGCAGATAATGTCAGCTGTACCATAAGCATCTGGTGCAATGAATCCGTTTGATTTATCAGCTGGATCAGACCATCCAGCAACGATTGGTGCAACTTGTAGGTATTGGAATGATGGGTTATAACCCTCATACCTATTCGAGTATAAGCGTTGATTCCCACTTTCTTCAAATTCTACTTACCAAACACCATCAGCAGTGATACCTTGAACTCTTCCATGAGCTGCAACACCAGAGATAAGAGCAGCACCAGCCACAACTGCAAACTTGGAGAAAGACATTTTTGATGATAAAATCTTGAGATTGATGATTTTGATGAATGAAAGTTTTTGAAAATGGTTCGAATAATGGAAGAATGAGTGTTGGTTTGGAAAGATTGTTGATAAGCTTCAATCAATGAAGTAATGAATGTAAAAAGTCACCGAGGACTATGTAAATGAATGTTATGGTAAAGAAAGAAGGGTTTGTTGAACGATGTAGAACTCATCATCAATTGCGCCAAGTGAAAGATACTTATACAAATTCAAAGGATTGGTAGCTAGGCCTGTATCATTCAATCTGTATAGAATGAGCCAAACATCCTAGTCATCCTTGAACCAGATGAGGGGGGGGAGTTCCAGTAAGCTAGAAACACCAACAAAAACTTTATGTCAGTCATAAAGCTTGAACTGAATAGAATAGATTAATTGCGGGTGTTAGTGAAGGTAAAAAAGATGTATTTAAGGCGGTAATTAGCAATATATTTGTTGCTTGCGTGGGGTATGTTGAATGAGAAGGGCTCGAGAAGGGGTAATGATCCATACAACACCACTTCCTTCACATGTTCCCCTACTTCCATCCGACGAATATGCGTAAGACTCAGAGGGGATGAGAGGGGATGAGAGGGGATGAGATGAAATAATATGGGTATTTTGCCATTTTGAAGCAATGGTAAGAATACGAAACACAAGATCTCGTTTACTTTGCCCCTGTAATAATCAATTCTGACCTCGGGACTTACTAAACCAGGTGGTCTGCGTCACTCCATTGCGTGGTTTTGACTTTGGATCATGCATTTAAATGTCCTATTTTCCCACCCAATCAACATTCAAAGGGATACTAGGATACTAGGATAGATGAGAAGCTTTGATGGAATGAACAACTTTGTTTGGAACTACTGACGACATCAATTGATTTAACCTTCGGCCCCTCCCATCACATAAGGAGAATTAAACTGAGTTGAAAGGAAAATTTAGATTGTATGCCTATTCCTTTTTGGCGGTTATGATACAGTACTGTATTATTGTCAGGATGAAATACCAAAAGAAGCAATTCGTTGTCCGTGATATCCGATTCCTTGATATTAAATTCTCGAATCAAGCTACGACTGTTCCAGTGTAGTAAATAAGCAGAGGGTCTGTAATTTCTTTCTTGCTATCGTGTATTCGCTAGATATGCCGAATCAAGGATCGACTGGATCAATAGGTATAGGCAGCCCCTTTATTCTTCGTTCACGACGGATGAGCGTTCGAAAATCGATTCCAAAAATTTCCAGGTGAGATCAATAGGTGGATTACTGTGGAATATTCGGTACCAAACCGACTGGTGATTATCGATTCACAAATGCGAACTAATAAGCGCCGTGCAACATCGACAACATTGGCGCCAGAATCGGAAATTAACTCCAAGAATACACCATTCATCTATTCTCGGTATTGGGGTAATCTATTAGGCTGTTAGCACATGTGAAACTTCATGAACTTAAAATTGAGTAAAGAGACGTCGGCACACCAACGATTTGGTTGTTTGTTGAAGGTGGAGCATAGATTCCTTGAAGTTTTATTGCTAGTAAGTTCCTGCGTGTAGTTAGAGAGATTCATGGATGGTGAGCCCTGTACTCATGGAGTTTACGATAGATGTGCTATCTGTTGATCGTCGAGGAAATTGATCTCTCGCATAAAACTTCTAATCCAATGAATGACTAGCATTCCCTCTTCCGAACACCTACCAAAACGAGATCTTGTCACTCATTCAATCGAACTAATCGACAAGGGAGTAGTGGAACCAGGAATTTGTTGTAGCATCCATTGTATGGCACTCGGCTGAATCCACGAGACTTACCAGGGTGAATTCGAATATATTTTGCGAGGTTACGGGAAAAAAGGACTTTATCATAGGCGAAATTCCGGAATGCCTCGAGATTTTCGCACTTCAAACAAATGGATATCAAATCAATCATATACTAGGTATATACGAGAGACTAAGAAGCATTTATTGCGCAAAATGATCATTTTGCCGTGGAATTCGATCTGGTCCCTCAGAATATGTATGTTTTCGTTTCGAAAAGATTGATTGTCCCAACTGATTCTAGATTTTACATCCGATTTCATAACGTGTTTCCGAAAAAAAAGTACTTCGCAAAAACCTTAAAATCTAAATTTCGAAATTTTAAATATTGCTTATTCAATTAATATAACTCTAAATTTAATTTTTTTTTAAAAATAATAATAATTTCAATTATAAAAATAAAAATTATTAAAAAAAATTAAAATTAAAGTTATATTAATTAAATAATTTTAAATTATATAATTTTATACTATATTTTTTAATTTTATAATATATTTTCAAATTTTATAATATATTTTTATTTTAAAATATTATAAAATTATATAATTTAAGATTATTCAATCAATATAACTTCAATTTTAATTTTTTTTAATAATTCTTATTTTTATAATTGAAATTATTATTATTTTTAAAAAAAAATTAAATTTGAAATTATATTGATTAAATAATTTTAAATATAATATTTGAGATTATAGAAATAAGGTGTTTTTGCAAAAGTACTGAAATTTAAGGTTTTGGAAATACGTTATGAAATCGGGTGTAACCGTATACCGATTTCTAGAGCAAGCCTTGACGATTCTCCAATATCTTTCAATTATTGGTACGAGTATTCCATTTGTATATTAACAATGGATGGAATGGAATCAAATTCGTTCAAAGGCTATGAATGTTTTGATGTTTCGATTGTCGTTCCAATAGCTGCGTCTCTCTTATGTTGCTCAAGGTGTATTGATTGTATAGCAGCGCGAATTCAATAGTCGTTTTTTGATTTTGCTTTTTCGTTTGACAAAAGAAATATCTTGAATCCAATAATCTTGATAATGGGATATTTGCTCTTTTTATTCAAAGATGTATTGAATCTTGGCGAGATAAACTTTCCTGTTTGTTCATGCATATCTTCTTGGCTGTTTATGCCCTATAATTTACTTATCCTAGGGGCCATGCGTTATGTGTTCGTTTGAGAAGGTTAAAACTACACTAAAATACGTTGCAAAATGCGTTGCGTATTCATTTTGTGGGATATATTGGTATTTGGGATATCTGGGGTAAATCTACTTCCAACGGCAGCCTACGACTGAAAAATGCTTTATTTGACCCATTGTCGCATCAAATGTCCACCAACACGAACACAAAATATCATCTTTATTTGGATCTAATATCAAATCTCTGGGTTACTGGGAATTTCTTTACTCTCAGGCTTCGTCGTATCTGTTAACAGGCAAGTACCTAGAGAGTACGCCCAAGTGTTTCTTTGGTAGGTCAATTGGTCAATCTGAGGTTATCGTGGGTATGATAAAAACCACACAAAGTACTTTAGAAGCACGTTTTTGTTTCCCACTCAAAAGGCTGGGATAAATTTCCTCGCAAGTTCAACCTGAAATACTATAGTCATCTTCAGATTCAAAACAGATATACATTTCGTCCGGCTCTCGAGTCACAATCGTCCCCTCTTGCTTTAGATATCCTAGACCTAACCCAAAACCACATCTTGTCATAGTTCCTTGTCAAAATACCCTTTAGGTATAAATACACTATACTTGCGTCTAGGAAGCTGACGAGGGCCTCTAGAATGCTCACTATTTGTATCCCGATGCTGGCCAGTAGTGTTATGAGAATCAAGATTCTCCCCTATCTTTCCACCAGTCGTACCGAGTGTGGAAATCGAAGCCTTCTTCTTAGGAGTTGAGGATCCATGTATCAATTCCGGGCTGGTAGTTCTTTCTCCATCATGCTTATCTCTTGCGCGGGCAGCCCGATTCGCTTTCGTTTTACTATTGCTAAATGCGTCTTTTGGATTGGTGCTAGATGGTCGTGATTCACGGTGTTTACGGTTTCTTTCGACTGCTTTTGAATATTCCACCTCGCCAATGTCAGATGGAAAAAGTGTGGAGTCGTGTTTCAGTGGATATGGCAATTTTGCAGATTGCTTGGAGCTTCCCTTTTTTACATGCATAGGTTTCCGTGGGGGTTTGTCCAAACTAGAAGATGACTGATTATCATCACTCATTACTGCTGGTTTATTTCTGGAATTTCGAATGCTACGTGATTTAATTTGGAAAGCAGAGGGGCGGTGGTGACTAACAAAAGGTTGGACAGTGGAATATTGAGTTTTAACAAATGGTCTGGATGAGACTCAGAATCGTGTCAAGGTCTCCCTTTATATACATACATATGGAGTTTCCTTCCAACAATCTTTATCAATTCCTAAAGTTTTGCTTTTCCTCGCACAATAATTTTTCTGCTTACTGTTAGTTCTTCAAGGTTAGGTCAGTGGCGATGCATGAACAAATTTTCGAAATGGTCACCAGGATCTCCTAACAAAAGAAGCCCATCATACGGTCTATGATTTTTCAACCTCAAGAATTGTGAACCTAAAATGAATGGAAATGAGACCCAAGAGGTCCAGATTTGAGATGAACAAAATTTTCAATAGCTCAAGTGGCTTGGCGGTCACATTCTGGGTGGAAATTTGGGCTAATATATGATTTTTTTTATGGCCTCTCGAGTCCTATATGAAATTTGTGAGCGACTGATCTTGGATGGCCTAGTTAGCAGGTTTTTAGGCACTTGTAATCTCTTTTAGCAACTACGAGGTAATGATATCGAGAAATCCCTTGATCATGATACACAGAAAAGGTATGAATCATTCGTAGGCTCAAGGGTGCTGCTGCGTCCTTCATACGACCAACATTGGAATTTGGAAAAGAGTTCAACCAACCCATATACAGTCATGCATGTGATGGTCAGAAGAATGTATTTTGAGCACGTATGAGCACATATGAGTAGTAATGTTATCATACTACGATTGCGCGAGGTTACGTATACGTTACGTGGAAACGTGTGATGGTATCCACAGCATCATTTGTTGGTTTATATAAAGACTCGTATGTCCATCACGGCCGAAAAATATTTACAAGCAACAACCATTCTCTTTGCGAAATCAACCTGTGGGAATATGAACAATGATTCCTTCAAACTTTATATGGTGGAACCCTGATGGCCTTTCAATGGCCGTTTGTTGGAAGACTTATAGGAATGAGTTGGAATGGAATTGGGCGCTTACAAATGACTTTCATTTAGGCGATTTGATACAACAATCACACTCAGTACTCGAATGCCAACAACTTTGGCCCAAAGTTTCACGACGCTGAGATTCTATCAAAGTCATTCATCATGTCAGAGTTTGGTTGTTGATAATGGATGTTTGAGGTTTGCCATCAAAAGAAAGTTGAAACATCAATATACAACGTCCAATCGGAGATATTGTTGATTCAGCGCTAGAGCATTACGCCAAGATTTGATCTTAGCCGGATATCTATCGAATGCGGAAATCCGGAGGTAACCCCTGGATGATTAATCACTATCGTCAATGATTTTTTTCCTTTGCACCCACTTTATCCTCATATAATCTATTTGATTCCAATTCATCTCCGCGATTAGGGTTGCCAAGTACAAACAGCGTAATCGCATCGTTGGAAGAAAGAAAGAAAGAAAGAAAGAAAGTGTTAACCTTAACAACATTAGGTTCGAACTACTTGACACTCGAGACATCATTGCAAGACTGCATGATCGCTCTTCAATTAAACCGTACTCATCCGAAGATGAGGTTGAACCAGTCTTTAAGTAGAGTAAACGACGAGTGTCACAATCTACAGCTATGAGATCATCAGCTGTCCGAATTCAAGATGCTTGGTATTGGTAAAACCAGCGAAACAGGTGAAATGAATAGATGAATCGTGCATGAAGGGAGGCTTAGAAATGGTAAACAAAGGCGTGGAACATCCATATACGAAACATCAAGGGGTAAAAATCAATACATAAAAAGATCGGAAAATTATATAATCGCTTAAAGATTATGTTAATCCGAGACACCTAAAAGCCCCAAAAGTTTCGAATTGAGGGTAATTCTAGGCCATATTCTCCAAATTCGGATCGTTCCACCAATCGTATTAAATTGATCTTACCAATTTGCAAACATCATTGTTCCCTTCTGGAAGCGCTTTGGGATATTAGATGAAAAGCACATCATAGTCAATATATCCTCTACTTCTTGGCAATCGTTATCAACCTTTCGACAAGGCTACGGGGTATGGACTAGATGCATGCAGGGTATGGTGAGGCGCCTACTATATTTCAATGGCGCGATTTTGAACAAAGGGGACATGTATCAAAATTTTATATATTCTCATAAGTTCGCCCTTCTTCAATACTTTCATTCATTCAAACCAAAGCAAGTCTTTAGCTGTTCAAGTTCTATCATTCTCTTTTCGCTCATCACACTCTCTTTTTGCTTAAAGCAACTTTACATTCATTCAGCTGGTCTAACATCTCAATTCTTTTGGAAATATTTCATCACTTGACTACCAAACTCACTCATTTTTTCCAATCACAAAAATATCAATCAAGATGTCTTTCTCTAAGCTCACCACTTTCGCCGGCATGGTTGCCACGGTTTATGCCCACGGTTATGTTAGCGGTATTGTCGCTGGTGGAACCTAGTATGTTCAACTTTCGGACGAAAGCAAAATTCGGGATCAAAATACTAATTTGAAATAGTTACTCTGGATGGAACCCCAACTTTGCATACCAAAACCCACAACCAGAATCCATTGGATGGTCTGACCAAAACCTCGATCTCGGATTCACCGCCCCATCTGCATACACCACTGGCGATATCATCTGTGCTAAGGATGGTAAAAATGCTGCCCTTTCAGCTAAGGTCGCCGCTGGTGACAAGATTGATTTCCAATGGAACACCTGGCCAGTCAGTCATCACGGCCCAGTCCTCACCTACTTGGCCAACTGCAACGGAGACTGCGCCACCGTTGACAAAACCACTCTTGAATTCTTCAAGATTGACGAGAGTGGATTGAAAGACGATACAACCGTCCCTGGAACCTGGGCAACCGATACCATGATGGCCAACAACAACACATGGACCTCCACCATCCCATCCGACCTCGCCGCCGGCAACTACGTTGTCCGTCACGAAATCATCGCTCTCCACAGTGCCGCAAACGCAGATGGCGCTCAAAACTACCCTCAATGCATCAACTTGGAAATCAGCGGTAGCGGCTCCCTCGCTCCTTCCGGTACTCTCGGTGAGAAGCTTTACACCCCAACCGACCCAGGTATCTTGGTCGACATCTACAATCCCCTGACCTACACTATCCCCGGTCCAGCCATGTACAACGCCGGTGGAGCCGCCACCGGAGCCGCTTCCGCCACTTCCGCCGCTAGCGCTTCTAAGACTTCCGTCCCTAGCGTTGCTACTACTTCCGCCTCTGCCGCTTCAACCTCTGCTGCCGCTTCTTCCCCCGCCGCCTCTTCGTCAGTTGCATCGGTCCCAACTACCCCAACTACATTGGTGACCGCCGTTGCTTCTACTCCAACTGCTGCTCCATCATCTGATGACGATGATGATTCCTGCGAGGCATAAACGTTCAGGCCCTCCCGAGGTGCTCCTTTGAGATTTGATATCTCATGATTGATTTGGATAAATGAGAAGTTGGTTTCAATGTATATATACCTTTTAGAATAGAGTACTTTTTTTGTAGTTCTCTTGTCACACATACAAGCTTAGCGTCTAGAAATGATAGAATTTTCCTGATGTATTTGATTTTCTTGATGTGTGATGTGTGTGAATTGAATGTTGCTCGGATGAGCCTATTTATACAATATATTTGAAGATGCGAAGGATTCTCTCGTCGAAATGCGGTTGCTTGTTACCGAACTTGATATTCTGAACAGTAAGTATCGCCACGAACTCTATATCCTCAGCACGAAATGATGCAGAATACTTAGCTACTTCAAACTTTTACAATAGATCTATTCGCAAGCTACGAGATGCAGTAAAAAAGTACAGCATTCAACGCACACTGACTCTAAGATATAGAGTACAAGACTCGGAATGGCTTTCAACACTACTAGATCACAAAGCCTATGAATCATTTATGAGAGACTAGAAGACATCCTTCGCATTTCCTTCGCAAGCCACATAAGGATGGGGAACACCTCTCAGTCTTTTCATATCCTCAGAATCAACAAGGTTCAAACACAGCGACTTACGACCAGAGAACCAACGGCTGGGATACTCACTTCCCTCCCCCAAAAAAAGAGTTCGGCCAACTCGCAGATTGCCGTGATCATGATCATTTCTCATACATATGGATCTCATACATAGGGAAAGGTGGACGTTATTGCTATATACTATAGCCAAAGAGATAAAACGCACACGATACAATACAGCATGACAGATGTATTCATGCATCATACGGAGCTACTTTTAACAAAAGATCGTCGAACTAAACAGTCCCTTTCCCATAATTACGAAATCGAATCAACACGCGAGAATCCATTAACCTCAATTTTGAGAAGTGATAGAATCCCAAGCTTCATTTATGAGACACCCATCTCAACTCAAAATAATCCGTACCGCCTCTGCTCTGAGCCATGTAATCAATCAACACCATCAAATTCTCCGACAGAAAATCCTACTATACAAAAGAAACTGTTTAAACTTAAGTGAATACTATTAAAACTCTTCACTTTGGAAAATAATCAATCTATAAAACATCCAGACATTGCACGACCATCGAAATCCCAGTACAAAAAATAGCACAGATTTTAATCAATCAAGACCATTGTGAAGATACCTCTAGATAGTAAATTCCATCTCGCGGTCATCTCGACGTAATATCTTTCCACCCCATCCTATCTCCGACCTCAAATACTTAAAAGCTCCTCTTTCCTTCAGATAACGAATTTCTCCATCACAGTTTCCAGAACCGAAATCTTTCGACTCCGTACTCCCTGCATCTTAGAAAAAGTCTCGGGGTGCCAGGATGAGATTACATCCATCGGATGGTCATCTCCTTGAGTACTATCCAATCTTCATGATTCAAAAACGACCGTTTCCCCAGAATCTCAACCATCCATCTCCAAAACAACTTAAGAAAATATATTCTCTAAAAAATCCCCATCCCTAAAATCCCCATCCCTAAAACCCCCATTCCTAAAATCAACGCATCAACCCC
>NGKG01000005.1:1904576-1926988 GCA_002162505.1 Myriosclerotinia scirpicola | reverse complement strand
CCTTCAATCACATAATAATACTAAAATCAACGAACGATACACACCCACACCAGACCTTATAAGCTTTTAAATCCCAAGTGTTTTTGGGGAAAATATATATATATATATATATATATAAAATACCACTACGGCCTATTTCCAGTAAAACCCCAATCCAAAATCCAAAATCACAGAAGCCCATATTCGATCAAAAATCGCCTCACCAAAAACACTGCTTAAATACACTACCTATATCCTCCATCTTCCATCCTCCATCTTATATCCTCTATCTTCTATCATCTACCATCTATCCTCTACCCATCCACGTATCTAGCAATCAAATCCATATCAAGCAAACCCAAATATTCCCCCAACAATCCAAAACTCAAGAGGACGATTTATAAAAGCCGCGAGTAACAATCATTAATCATAGTTTAATATAATCTTACAACATCAAATGCATTCAACATCTCATTCCACATCAATTCTCAAACAAACTCCTAAACCAAAACTCCCCCACCAACAAACAATTATCCAAACATTAAAATCCCTTCCCACAATACCACACTTAAGTAATAACAAACTCTATTTGATTCTTCACAGAAGCCGCATCAATAGCCTCCCCATCCATTTTCCCATAAATATAAGCCTCACCAATAAATTGAAAAGTCTCCTCCGAATCACTCGTACCCTTCTGTTTCTCGCGCTTTCGTAATATGCAAGGGACGCTACAGCCAAAAAGAATGCACACACGATCACCTACCTTAGTATCGGGCGGCCCAAGACCAAATGTTGGTTCTGAATTTAAATCATCCGTCTTCGCACTGGCAGTCCCTTCAAGAAATTTTCGATTCCATATCACGCTCTTTACCCGTCTCAAATATTCCTCAACGACTTTTGGAAGTCCTTTTTGTTTGAAAAGAAGTTTCTCCGTACTAAGGATGCCGTTTCCGTTGGCATTAGCGAGGGCTAGACAGTGGACGGCAGCGCGGTGATACCATGGCGGTGGATTGTGTCCTTCTGCACTCCTATCTGCGACAAGTGTACGCCAAAGTTTGTCAGGGGCCTTTTCCACAGCCTTTTGAGATGTTTGCCATCCCGCTTTTTCGAGGCATTCCTTGGTGATTACTCCATCACTAACTCTATCAGAAGTCCATGCTATAATGTCGATTACTAGTCCTTTGACACGTAGTTTTAGGGCTTCGTCTTTCATGCCACTGGTGTCTTTATTCAAGCTTTGGCTCTGATTCAATATCGGAGATGCGTCTCGCGACGCACCTGAAGATATGTGAGGGCCCAAAATTCTCATTCTTTTCCCAAATTGCACATCTGCAGATTTTCCATGAGAAGCATTGTAACGTCTTCTTCCCGCTCGACCAACAAGACTATCAGCGTTGATGCGTCCATTGAAGCTGTTTTCTTGGGGTCCATATGGAGAATTATCTGTAGTTTGTATCCATGAAGGGAGTGTAAGACTAATCAAATGGTTGGAATGTTCTTCCCCCCTCTTTCTCTCTGGCATGGCCCATTGTCGACAGATGATGTCTATCGATCCAGTTTCAGAAATTACCCATTCGAGGAACTCAGTGTATACCTCGAGGAGGTCTTTATCGTACGAGGGATTTGGCGGCTCGATCATCCTGTTGGCTTCAGTCCTTGGTATTAATGGCGATGTTTCTCTGGCGAGATTGAGGAGAGCGAAAATGGTATCACGCGGATCAGAAGATTCGAAGCTCGAGAGATCTGAAACAAGGCTTTCCAAATTTTCCACTGGCTCAAGGGTTTTGCCATCCGGACTTTTGCGAAAAGTGTTTGTAATGGCATCAACAAGCACCTTCGCCCCTAGAGGATCCAATTCACTGAAAGCTTCAAACTGACTGAAGATATGATCATCCCCAGATTTTCTGAAAAGATTTCGAATATTAGGAAACATCTTGACAAAGAGTCCAATAGCATCGGCGAAATCTTGCCAGTGCACGTTTATGTTACCACAATGAACAGAGGCTTCACGTGCTAAAGCTAACTCTTGGATCACCCAACGTCGCGAAAACCAGCTGCATCTCATCAAGTCTAACAAATCGCTCCATAGTTTGGCATACTGCTCATCTTTGCATCTATCTTCCAAGCTTCCAAGGTCGAGAAGTTTGGGAATAAATTTCATTGCCGAGTAGAAGTCTGAGTTGCCCTCGCCAAGCCAAATACAAACATTCGCTGCATTCTTGTAAATGTTTATCATTTTCGAGATTTGCGTCGGCTTCTCCGTTGCTGTATTTTCCTGGTTGATACAAATAGCATCCACCCATAGTACAACGTGTTGCGTTGGATGCCTAAGATACCTAAGGGCTTTGTCGAGATTTGACTTCACGTAAAGTCTTTGTCCCTTCCTGAAATCGGGGATCAACTTCTCTACTTTAACAACGTCTGCCACCGAAGTAAGGCCTGATGATTTTTCACCCTCAACGAATACTGGGCAGACTTTCTCACCAGAACCCCAGTGATATGATAACGCTTCGTACGGTTGCTCAGACCCCGGCTCGGGGTCGATATCTTGGACAGTTTTGATGGATACTACAAGATCCTGCTCATGCTCGTCAGCAGGGTTTAGGAAAATTAGTCGTATTTCTTTTGTAGCATTGATATCCGAGTAATTGTAAAGCAAGTTGTATCGTCTCATTTCCTCGTATTTATCACTAGTGCCAAGGAGCCAATTTCCTAGATCCGATTTGTGATTGATTTGTGATCCAGGGATATTCCAAAAGCCAGGTCTTTCTGGTTCTACTGGGGTCGGCCTGCTTCGCGTCAAGACTTTGGTTGATTGTGAGGCTGGTTGCTTTTCTTTTGCATCCGTTGGTGTTGGACCTGGGGTTGTCGCAGCATCTGAATGCTGCTGTTCACGAAGGCCATCACGAGCTGGTGGCTTAGGAGGACGAACTATTGTTCGTTCAGGAGAAACATTGTCCTCTCCGCCGTTAACATCACGAGCTTGTGGGTTAGAAGAATTGTCGTTCTCTTCAACGCAATTATCGTGGGCCAATTCCTGGTGATAGGTCTCAACTGGAGTATCCATTGGGGCACGCTTTGTTTGCAATAAATTTATCGACTTCTATCAAGTAATAGTAAAATAATCGTCTAGCATTCAATAAACATGAAAGAAGTACGAGGTAAGAGGATGGAATTTATGAATGTGAAAGAAGAAGACCAAGGAGCAATGGAAAATGAGGCTGTAAAACTGCTCACTTCATGAAAGATCGTATCACCGGAGTGGCATTGCTGTTGAGAATAAATGGAATTTCCTTGTGTATGCCAAGGCCACGACTACCCGATCAAGTACGAGGTGCGACTGTGAAAAACATGCCATATCTATGAAAAGAAAGGCAATCCTCAGGGCTTCCTATTAAAACAAGGCTCTTCCATTTTGTGCCACATCGGCGAAGCGTTGAGGCTCAACTATGGTAGTTGAGATCATCCTACATGTTCAAAGGCGTATGCCAACAATCAAGCAAGACGAAGTCAGGTATGCCTGATAAGATTTCACATGCTCCAACATGAATGCACAGCGTTTTCAATATTCCGGGCAGCAGCCTGATATTCTTAGTTCCTATCACTTCTTATACGTTGAATCCATTCGAATGTATTTAATGTATGAACTCCATTTAAAGCATTATTGATTCGGGGAATTACATTCGAAAAAAGCAACGCTTGGAAGCCCAACGCGGATGGCTGCGCATCAACTAATAAGGTGTGCTACCTAGTACAGCCATCTCCCTGGATACTTGTGATGGGTGATGCACGAGGAGGCTGCATGGAAGCTTTTCCATTGAAAGGCTGAATGGTCGAGCTAAAATCAAAGAGCCTTATGCTCGAAAAGTCTTAAATTGGCCTCGCACCTGCGATATATTTTCAATCTCTTCTAATACCGCTTCAGTATACTTATGCTGGCATGGATCCCCTTTCAATAACGACAGGAATTGTTACTTTGATTGGAGTCACTAACTCCATCATTTCAACATGCTACGATTTTAAAGCAGCATTAAAAGATATCCCTTGGTCTCTCACACGCATAATTGAGGAGTCGAAGTGTCTTCGCAGTATCTTAGAACATTTGGAGGATATCTCCCACCATACAGATAGAGACTCGAAAGGAAAATGACCAATGTTTGAGATCCTTTCAAATAAAGACAGTGGGCCATTGATAGTTTGTTCGAGAGAATTATGCGATTTGGATAAGATTATTAGGCCTTCGAGCTGTATAGCAACTCCTCCGTCGAAAAGAAAGGCAACCCTTCAAGCATTGCTATGGCAATTCAAGGATGTTGACGCCAAAAAATGTCTAGATCGCATCGAGCGATGTAAAAGCGCTTTGAGCCTTGCTCTTGCCGTAGACGAAGCGTGAGTGACCATTCCTTCCACCGAATAGCGATATTAAATTTTGTTGGATAAAGGTAACAGTGAATTTAGCACGTCAATCGGACGCATTTATGAGATGACTACATCTCTTCAAGCCACAGTTCGAAACACCAATCATGAAGCTACAATTATAGCAGACGGTGTTCGATGTCAGTATCATGGTAATGTGCGGAGTTTGTGCTAACATGCACCAGCTGCCGAGAATAAAGCCATTTTGCATTGGCTATCCCCCGTTGATCCATATGAGAATCATGAAGCAGCATCTGCGGCACATCAGCAAGGAACTGGTGCCTGGATCATCGAATCCAAGAGATTCCTCGAGTGGTACGAAGCAAATATATCGTTTCTGTGGCTTAGTGGGTTTCGTAAGTTTCAAGTCAAAAGGTGATAAGTGTATACTTACGGAGAACAGCCGGCTCGGGAAAAACAATACTGTTGTATGACTCCCTTATTCAATCATCCAACAATGATGAACTAACACCGATTGCAAAAGTTCGCATATTATTGACCATCTCGAATGGAGTTTTCGCAATGCTTGTGATAGCGCCAGTCTGGCATATTTCTATTGTGACTTCACTCGCCCAGAACTTCAAGATCCAAAAAATATAGTCGGATCTTTAGTCGCACAGTTATGCTCCAAATCAAAATTTCCGATGGAGATTGTGACGGCGTTCAAGAATAGCCAGATATCTGGTCAAATGCGGCGCCCGACCTGGGAGGTTCTTCGGAAAACGATGTTTCAGTTGTGCCAAGCCCGGAAGATTTTCATCCTCGTTGACGCCCTTGATGAATGTGATAATCGAAAAGAGCTCCTTGATTTCATGGCCATGTTACAAGACGCCACAGGAAATATCAACGTCCTCGTTACTAGTCGAGATGTTCCGGATATCGCAGATACGTTGGGCAAACTCTACTCGAGAGTGCGAATGGAAAGCCAACGGGTTGAGGTGGATATAGACATTAAGTCATACATAAACTACCGCCTTGAGAATGAGTTGAAGTTTAGATGTCTTTCCACACTTGTGAGATCCGAGATCAAAAAGTGTCTTTACGAGAAGTGTGAAGGTATGTAAGTACTCACCATTCCCAGCTGTCCTCAACTGTCCCAGAATCTTAATATTCTTGTGGAACTTCGAGATTGATAGTTCACAAAAGCCAACTTTTCATTGTTTGATTGAAAGGCTAACATGTTAGGTTTCGATGGGCACAATGCCAGCTTGATGCAATATCGGAGCTCCGGACGATAAAGGCGATTCGCACCAGCTTGAAACGACTCCCGAAAGGTTTAGAAGAGACTTATGAAAATATACTAAAAAGAACCAACGAGGATGATATTGATCTGCTGCGGAAAATTCTTCTTTGGGTTATATTTTCCGTCCTTCCGTTGACAATCAAAGAACTGTGCGAAGCCTTAGCAATCGAATCTGGAACCAGTCAGCTTTCGGACATTGAAGAGTGCCGACTCAATGATCCTAAGGATATACTTAGGCTCGGGAAAGGTCTTATCGTGATATCTGCTAGCGGACATGTGAAGCTTGCACATTTGTCGGTGAAGGACTATCTGCTCTCCACGACTATCAGAGAAACCTCATCAATCTGTGAGTTCGGCATGAGACCAGGAGAAGAAAATCGGAGACTAGCTCTCGATTGTATCACGTACCTGTCCTTGGACAGTCTAGCTAGCGGTCCAACCAGCGAGTCGGATGATTGGAATAGCCGCCTCGAGCATCATCCACTTCTTAAACATGCTACCAAGGCATGGCCCTATTACTTTCGCACAGCTGACATGAGTGACGAGTTAGAGGACCGTGTCTCCAGATTTTTCAAGCCTGAGTCCCATAATGCTTTTATGGCTTGGGTTCAGGTCCTGAACTCTAATTGGATGTTCGAGTGGAAGAATTACCCGAGAGGTGCAACATCACTTTACTACGCAGCCTCATTCGGGTTACGATATATCGTGGCTGATTTAGTACGGGAGGGTGTGATTTTAGATGCTGCCGGAAGTCGATTCGGCGGTACTGCTTTGCATGGTGCAGCAGTACGTGAACATGTTGAGATCGTGAGGGATCTTCTCCAAGCAGGTGCCTCACCATCTCAAGCAGACTTCAACCTCGTCACACCTCTGCATAGTGCTGTTCATACTGGTAATGTGGAGTTGATTAAGCTATTGTTAAAGTTCGGGGCATCGAAGTTGTCCATGGATAATTTTGGAGAGACGCCGTATGATTGGGCAATTAAGGCAGGGCAGACCAGTTCCCAAAAGTTATTGGATGGAGACGATGTTCCGTCGCCGGAGGGTTCAGTATCAACACAGAGACATCAGATTGAAGTACATCGTCGTCCTACTGCATCATGCTGCGGCTCAAGGCTTGTTTTTCGAAAATGCAGCTTTGAATCCTGTGCTCTTAATGTTAAGAAAGGTCATGAATGAATCATAAGCGGGTGCGGATGGGGGTTTGCTGAATTGAAATATTTAAATAGATTGAGTGAAGGAGAGTAGTAATTCAAGGTTCACGAGATAATTAAAGAGTGTGTACAACTCATTAATAAGTGTTTGTAGGTTGGTTTGTAGGTTCACAAATGGTTGTTGCGTCGATATTTAATGCACATGTGGCACATCACAATCGCCGTAATTTGCTCCGTACTCTATCAAGGAAGGAAGGCGTTCCCCTCAACGTCACACTTTTGATCATCATGGGTTGATATGCAAATTCCAAACTTCAACATATTCTCAGACTATTCAGGTATCATTTTGCAAACTCGCAGATGGAAGACGTCAGAGAGGGGTAAGTTATGATTTAGTTATCAAGATGCATGTAGGTAAAATCCAGATAGCCGCTCTCCCAGTAGTACCTCATTCCCTAGAACCGAAGAAGCGAAGGAGAGGAAGAAAAAGAGTAGTACTGGCAGGTTTGAAATTGGTGAGGGGAACGAAGTATGGAGCTTGCCGGACAAACATATACATTGCCTCTTTGGAACTCCAGCCCTCCCAGCCCTTCCAGCCCTCCCAGCCCTTCCAGCCCTCCCAGCCCTCTTCAAAATCTTGGGTACACGTGAACACTTGATCTGGACCATCTGATATCTTTGAAGGGTTTCACCGGACGGCCAAGACGACAGTATCTACTTGTTACCTTGACAGATCATGCTGTGTGCCATGGTACGAAGAAAAATGATGACACCTTCACCATCCTTCGGGATATGCAAGCGGAAGTGAATTATCTGCGTGTGGAAGAAAAGTATAAATGAAAGGCAGGGAGAACGGCAACGACGGGGCATTCTTCAATGATACCAATAGTGTATAAGCTGCAGCTCGTCTCGAAACTTTTCGTTGGGCTGGAGATCTTCACTGTCGCTGGTAGGTACTGTAATATGTATGTACATCAACCCCATAATTCGCTTGTCACGGGGGAGACGCGGGATCGTCATGAACGCATATACCGAAGCGGGAGAGGCTCGAGTAGGTAGCATCAAGAAACGGCAGAGATCAAGAACTAGGGACATGAACATGATGAAATACTATGGATGACTTTATACTGAGCTTCATCTGGATTCTGTACCTGCTTTTCAATCGAACCTTTCGAATATTCAGAATTCAAACACACCCCTCTTATTCGACCCATCGTTGCCATGATTTACAATCTCGCAAGCTTCTCTTTTCTTCGATAGATTCTATGCAGCTAAACCCAACCATTCCAAAAGTTCCCAATAGTCCAAAAAAAGTTGTCTAGACAACTGTTCACCGATGATAGGAGAATTGATATTGTTGGTGGGTCTTATAGATTCAATGTCTATCAATTCCTTTTCTTTTCTTTCGTCAAGTTCACGAGACACATATACAGACTCCAGAGTGATATAGTTAGTACATTATTTTTGCCAGCATGTCATCCATCAGCCGATTTATTATTCCATGTCTAAAATTCTCTATGATGACGCGGGCATAGAATCTATTGGAGAATCCCAAAAGTTCAAAAGTTCAAAACATCTTTCAACTGTAACTGTTATATCGATGACCGGGAGTAATATTTATTATTTTTATGGTAAATATGAAGATATAAATACGAAGATTGAATTTACTATTATTTAAATAAATCAATGGAAATGGCTCAATTAAGACATTTTCGTCCGAAATCTACAGTATTCGTGGAAGGTAACATGCGGTGACAACAAATTCTTTTTTCAAAATGACAAGGGTAGCTCTACAACATGGCTTACAAGGTGGGTCTCTTTAGTAGAATTGAACGGCCCGGGCGTATTTAGCTAATCCAAATATGGTTTAGATTTGGTATCCCCCTCATGTTCATCGATAACCTCATTTTTAACTTTTACAGAAATATCTTCTTTGGGAATTCTTCGGAATTTGTAATACCTACGGAGTAGAATCTTGTCATCCCACTTTGACAATATTGATAAACCGTATAGTACAAAATATTAATTAAATTCAATCATCTACATCTATTAGATAACCAATATAAATATCTCTTTACTATAAAATTTAATACGGCATTTACTAAATATACTAGTGAATTTAACAATCCATTCAGTAAAAATCATATAAAGTGGATAAGATTACAAAATTTAACTCGAACCTTAAAATCTTTTTACAACAAATTTTCGACTTTAACCTCAATAAACACCGAGACTCCAATCACACACTTCATTTCAACCCACCCATTTCTCAACCTACTAGGTAGTCTTTTTCCTTGTCCTATCTGAGGCTATCTCTTCCCACAATTGGAATAGGAAGTGCTTACCTTACCTACCTGGTACACAATTCACTTTTTACCCTTACCCCATTACACTCTTCTGATTTTTTTTTCCCCAATCTGCAAGTCCCTCACATCTCCTCTTTTTTCCCTTGTGTTGTGTGTTGCCATCTCACAAGAAGGAAAAGCGAGCGAGGCGAGTAGAAGAGAAGAGAAAGTAAACATCCAGGTTCTCCCGGATGTCTCTTTTTCGATACATTTCTCACCTACCATACGCAATTTTCAATCCAGCCATGTTCGGTCGTTTGTTAGGTCGTACCACTTCCCCTCCAAGGGCTATCGAAGCTCCTCTCTCTCGCTCAACTACAACTACATCCGCTGGAGAGGATTCACTTACTACCGCCGAAAGAGATGCTCGGGATAAGGAAATCGTTGAACAAGCTGTCGAGGAGGCTGTCAAGAAAGCTTTGAATAGTGAGGCATTTACCAACGCCATCGCTGCTTCTTTGGTCTCGCAGATTAAACCCACCTTCGAATCATCCTTCAGTTCGATTCCTACTGCCATTCAAAATGTTTCCCTCAACGTTGATGCTGTCGATTCGAAACTCACGGCTACAACTACCGACCTCACTCAACGAATCGATGATACAAAGACGGAGACTGCAACCAAGTTAGCTGCCATTGAAGAAGCTATTGCTAAGATTACATCTTCATTGGAGGGGTTGGGTGAGAAATCTTCTCCCCAGGATACCGCGGTCTTGGATTCACACACTACAAAGTTGGATGGAATTGCTACAGAGCTTGCTGCCCTCAAGAATACTACACATGAGGAGGCATTCAACACAATTACATCCGACCTTGCTACTATCAAGAGTGATCTTGCCGCTATCAAAGAATCTGACTCAAGTGCCACTTCTAAGGATATTCTCTCCGCTGTTAACTCTTCCAACGAGTCCCACGCTTCCCATGCTGCTGCTTTGAATGAAATCAAGTCCGCTGCTGAAGGTCATGCTTCAACTCTTGGCGAGATCAAGTCCATTCCTGCTCCTACCCCAACTGATGTTTCTGGTCTTGAAGCTTCTATCAAGGATATTGCTGCTTCAATCGAGGAGATTAAGTCTGCACCTGCGCCTGCACCTTCTACTGTCGATATCTCTGGGCTTGAATCTTCCGTTAAGGAAATTCTCTCTACATTGGGTGAAGTCAAGGAAACTGTTTCTACTCCAGCTGCCGCCGTCGAGAAGACTGATATCTCTGGATTGGAAGCAACCATCAAGGAAATCTCTACTACCGTCAACGAGATCAAATCTACTCCAGCTCCAGCTCATGAAACTGTTGACCTTTCCCCAATTGATGCTCAACTCAAGGAAGTTGCTTCCAACGTTGCTGCTATTAAGGAATCTACCTCTACACCAGCTGCTACTCCTGAACAAATTGACATTTCTGGATTGGAATCTTCCGTGAAGGAAATCATCGCTACTCTCGAAGACATCAAGACCTCCACCGGTGCTGCTCCTAAGGAAATTGACTTTTCCCCTATCACCTCTACTCTCGATTCCCACAAGAGCACTCTTGAGGAGATCAAGGCTTCCGCCCCTGCAACAGTCGATCTTTCCGCTCTCGAATCCTCCGTCGCCGAAATCAAGGCAGCTCTCGAATCCCACTCCGGTACTCTTCATGAGATTAAATCTATTCCCGCACCAGAAAAGACTGACCTCTCCACCATTGAGAGTTCTATTAACGAAATTAAGACCATTGTTGAGGAAATCAAGACCAAGGAATCACCCGCCGCTGAGAAGGTTGATTTGAGTAATGTTGAATCTTCAATTGAGGCCATCAAGGTAACTGTTGAGGAAATTAAGACCAAGGAATCACCCGTTGCCGAAAAGGTTGATTTGAGTAATGTTGAATCTTCAATCGAGTCTATTAAGGCAATTGTTGAGGAAATCAAGACAAAGGAATCACCAGTTGCTGAAAAGGTTGACTTGGGCGCTATTGAAGAATCGATTGCCTCGGTGAAGAGCATTGTCGAGGAAATTAAGGCTAAGGAGTCGCCAGTTGCAGAAAAGGTTGATCTGAGCGCTATCGAAGCATCAATTGCCTCAGTTAAGAGCACCGTCGACGAGATCAAGGCTAAGGAATTACCAGTTCCAGAATCTGTTGACTTGAGCAAGATCGAGGCATCAATTGAGTCTGTCAAGGCAACTGTCGAGGAAATTAAGGCCAAGGAAGCTCCAGCATCTGAGAAGGTTGATTTGAGTGCAATTGAGGCATCAATTGAGTCTGTCAAGGCAACTGTCGAGGAAATCAAGGCCAAGGAGACTCCAGTTTCTGAAAAGGTTGATTTAAGCTCAGTTGAGGCATCTATTGCTTCAGTTAAGAGCACTGTTGATGAAATTAAAGCTACTCCAGTTCCGGAATCGGTTGATTTGAGCAAAATTGAGTCTTCCATTGAATCTGTCAAGGCAATGGTTGAGGAGATCAAGGCCAAGGAGACTCCGGTATCTGAGAAGGTTGATTTAAGTTCAATTGAGGCATCAATCGCTTCTGTTAAGAGCACTGTTGACGAAATCAAGTCTACTCCAGCTCCAGAGCACAATCCAGTTGACCTTTCTAATATTGAGTCTTCCATCGCTGCTATCAAGGCTACCGTCGATGAAATTAAGGCCACCCCAACTCCATCCCACGAAACTGTTGATCTTTCCAACATTGAATCATCTATCGCTGCCATCAAGGCTACTGTCGATGAGATTAAGGCTACTCCAGCTCCAGAGCACAATGCAGTTGACCTTTCTAATATTGAATCATCCATCGCAGCTGTAAAGGCTTCTGTTGATGAAATCAAGGCTGCCCCAGCACCTGAGAAGACTGATCTCAGCTCAATCGAGTCATCCATCGCATCCGTAAAAGCCTCCGTCGATGAAATCAAGGCTGCCCCAGCACCAGAGAAAATTGACCTTAGCTCAATCGAATCATCCATTTCTGAAATTAAGGCAGCTATTGATGAAGTCAAGGCCTCATCTTCACCAGAAAAGGTTGATCTCTCCAATATCGAATCATCCATCGCCTCAGTTAAGACCACCGTTGACGAAATCAAATCCACCCCCACTCCATCCTTCAAGGAAACTGATATATCTGGTCTTGAATCTTCTGTCAAGGAAATCATTACAAGTATCTCTGCTCAAGATGGTGTTTTAACTGAAATTAAGACTACTACTGAGAAATTCGATACCAAGGAGGTTTTGACCAAGGTTGAATTGATTACTCAAGAGGGTGTTTTCTTGAATGAGAAGGGACTTGGCCAAATCAAGGAGAATATTAAGACTATTGAGTTGAGATCTCCACCATCACCAACAACACCAACATCTCCAGGTTCTCAAGCATCAAGTTCTTCTCCAACAAAGTCTATGAAGAAGAGAAACAGGAAGAAGGCGGCTTCAGCAGCAGCAAGTGAGAATGGTAGTGAGAATGGAGCTAAGGCTGAACCTGAGGCTCAACCTAATGCCTAAGTTTTTCTTTTCTCCCATTGTCTCTATGGCATAATGATAGATGAGGGCCTTATAATGAAGGATCTTGATTATACTCACGTTGAACAATGGGTCAGGTGCTGGAGGATTCAGTGAATGTATATGATTTACTTCTTGAAGATGGGCATATGACTGATATTATGAAGGAGCTAATAATGATGATGGATAGGGGGATAGTCTTCTAATTATCGAATGGGTATCCATTCTTTGTATACATGTCATACATATTTTAAGCGTTTGCATTTGCATTTGTATTTACTTTTGCATTGGCATTGGCTTCGGCTTCGGCTTTGGCTTTCTAGTTTTTGCTTTACTGCATTGCAAGTGAGCAAGTGAGCAAGTATTATACCCCTCTTTTCTTTTTGGCGATGCAGATATGTATGTATCGAGATCTGAAATGAGATTGGGGGTTTATGATTTATGGTGGTGGTGGTGGTGGGGAGTAGTTAAGTTAGTAGTTAAGTTAGTGGTGAAGGGAAGTGAGGAAATGAAAATATATGTGGTATTCTCTTATAGCTTTGATCTGATTTGTATTTGAACTGAGCTTATGATGCCCTTGATATATCACCATAACGTAAAGTAAGATGTCGGAAAATTTCTTGAGGAAATGTGTGAGGTTTTAGCCTTTATATAGATGGAGATGGGTATTAGATCACGAAGATAAATAAGAACGAAGATAGATACGAGATGTTACGACAACGAAGATTATAACGGTGTGAAGAATAAGGTGCTGAGACTAGAATGGATGGAGAGTCTGAGGATAGTAGGAGAGGATAAGTGATAATAACTTGTTGGTAATTGTTATAAGAAGTAGTATAGTTTTCGGTTTATATAATACATGGATGGATAAGATTAAATTTCTATATCAAAAAGATGGGACGGGAATAGATTGATTGCTTGAGGTGTTGTATCGATTGAATGGTTTAGTGTTCTTAGCATTTCAAGATAATTCATTGTTATTTTTGAAAGTTAAATAATGTAGAGTGAGATGTTATTGCTACTTATCTGATAATTTGAGAAGGCTATGGATATATATATATATATAAACTGCTCGTTTAATATTGGAATCAACTTTTCAAGATCCGGTGGTTTATTTTATCTCTCGATTTTTTTACTTTTGGTGAACTATATATATTATTCTCATCTCTAGCCTTGAAATCTTTTTTTTTTCTTTCTTCTTCCTCTTCTTTCCCTTTCGTTAAACTCTTTTCTAATGCTTCACTATTGTATCCCTTGATTCCATCAAGTTTCTCCTCCTCCTCCTCCTCCTTCTCCTTCTTCTTATTAGCCTTACACTTCTTTAAATCCCTTCTTTCTTCTACTCTATCCGCATTACTGTTTCTATTCCCTTTACTCCTAGATCCCCCCCCCTTTTCCCAAACAACTCATCACTACAAAACAAACAAATATATCAAACCCGCTATATAAATACCTCTATCCAAACTCTCTTTAAACCCAGGCGTCACCCTAAAATCGATAATGAAAGAGGAGAGTAAGGTGAGAAGGAGCGGTGGACGTACTTTGATGCCTTGGGTGAGGAGATATAGTCCAAGGATAAGCCACGCGATGGTGAAGGGAGAGCGAGAAGGAGGTGATGGGCCAGTTCTTACATAGAAAGAGATTGTATTTTTGAAAGGGGGTGGATGACGATGGCGGGATGTTTGAATATGTAGGACTTTTAGATGGTACAGTCGCGAATCTGGGAAAAGAGTACTTAGTAATGTCTTTTAATCTTCTCTTCTATTTAAGGAGAAGATGGTGTGGATTTTTCATATACTTGTGTGTTTGTTGAAGGGGTTTATAAGAAATTCATTAGTATAGAGAGTTAAATGTGAAATATATATCTGTTCATCATGTATTGTAGGATAATGAGATATGATATTATTCAAAGTTCGTACCTAGTAGCCTTTGTGGTTATTTTCTAGTTGGAGTCTATTATTATACTAGTTTCACAGATCATTATAATTGCGTAGGAGTCAGGAAAAAGATTCTAAAGATTCTAAGATTCTAAAGATTCTAAGATTCTAAGATTCTAAGATTCTAAATGAAGATCTTACAGATGCTAGTAATATACAGAGAGAGTTAACCCTTCTATTTTACTCCTCCTAATATACACCTATAAAAACCCTAACATTCTGCATCAAAAACCAATCACCCAAGTAATCATCCAACCAATCACCCAACAAAAACCCAAGCTCTTTAACATCCAGCACAAAAAGATCAACCTCCCTCACAATGAACCTTACCAACCGCCGGATGCCCCGAAAAATGATTCGCATTACAAATGCTGCAATCAACAACATAACGAGGTAGAGTGAAGCCAAATCGAATATGAACATGAGCAAAGCAACACCGGTCAAGCGAGCATTTACTACCCGGGTGAGGCGTTTGATGTGGGCGAGGGATTTGATGTGGGTGAGGAGGTATATGATGCTGTAGCAGTGGTTGAGGGCGCAGATGATTCTGATAATGGGGAGCTGGGCAACGCAGAGGTTGAGGGGCTGGTGCGGGGGCGACATTCTGGGGGTGGTGGGGGTGGTTTTCGAAAGGTTGTATGGATTTGGGTTATCTTGAGGTAGCTGGCGATAAGTGTTGTGGGGGTTTGGTGGGATGTCTTTATACCATGTAAGTGAAAGTTTGTATACATTGTGATCATTGTGATCATTGACTTACTTATAGTTGTGCTTGTTATTGTACTTATGTATGTGCTTGTTATTGATGACAAGTTCTTATTTTTGGGGGTGGGGGGAGAGAGGAAAGAAAAATATAAGGAAGAAGATGCCTTTATATATTAAAAAATGTCGTGACGTATTATAGCTTAGATAATAGTTTACTTCTAGTTCGATACTAGTAACTGCGTAGCTGAAGTTTAAATATATGTTCAGAAACAAGGAAGCGAGGGATTTATAATATCAATATCAAGGGAGAGAAATTGGGTATCATTAATTCATAATGAATTTCTATTATATATTACACGATCAAAAGTGAGAAGTTCAATCAATAAAAATTTGTGCATTAAGAAAAAGGGGAAGCGAAGGGGGTTACATTGAATACTGATGTTGAATGCCGGAATTATTACACTTGAGACCCCAGAGATTTCAATATGGCATGGGAAGTCTGGAAAATTGTTTACAGCTGTGGTTGCATTTTTGAAAATGATCCAGTATATCAAGTGGAATTGATGGTTTAAATGAGTTTTAATTGTCACTGTTATTTCCAAAGAGATGGGCTTTGCGAGGCTCATTCGATCACTGACTCGAAATTGCGCGCAACAAGAATATAGCCAGTAATATTCTAGACTTGAGATAATTCGAGTATTTCGTTCTAGATGGTAAGATGGGTTCATTTGTAAAGAGTCTATGCCTCCCTCGCAGTGATGCGTTCATACTACTCTAGATATAAAGCCAGAGTCGATCCAAACGCCCATTAATGATATGCCATCCCACCAAGTAAATTAACTTCCAATCCTTATTCATCATCATCGTCGTCAATAGGTTCCACGATTAAGTTTGCACTTTTGCCAACTCTCTCCCCAATTGTTCCTCCTTCTCCGACTTCATACACGACTCTCGGTATGCTTTGGACTAGTCTGAAATCATATTTGTGTTCGTACCCCTCCGGTTTTTGAATACTATATTCCTTGCCGTCTTGAAGTAAATCGTAACATTCTACGAATGCGTAAAGATCTTCAATTTCAGAATCCGCTTCAAAGCGTCGGGTGATCCTAGCACCTTCTGGCATTCTTAATGCGACTCGAACCACATTGGTTCCAGGCTCAGGTTCTGATTTGATGGTCTGAACACGCCATTGTTTCCAATGTTTCCTGTTTTCTGCTACTTTAGCAGCGGCTTCTTCTTCATCCTTCTTTCTCTTTTCTTCTGCTGCAGCTGCGGCTTCTGCTTCCTTTCTCTGTCTAGCACGTTCTCTATCTTGTGCTAAAGATTGTTCATAAGCAGAATCTTGCTCTTCTCTTAATGTGCGTTCGAAATTTTGTGCAGAACGTTGTGCACGAACTGCAGCCAATTTCTCGGAATGTTGTCCTATTGCACTCTGTAATTTTGCAACAAAAGCCCCAGGCGCTTCTTGTCCGGATATTCTGGCAATAACTGACATTGATGTAGCACCTAAATCCGGTGTATGGGTGATTAAGGCTGTGAATGGAAACTTTGTACATCGCAAAGCGGACGATACTTGATATGCTTCTGAGTCGCGAACATCTCCTACCCAGAATATTATGTTGTTGGTTGTATCCCCAAGGAATGTAGTGACTTCTTCGGAGAGTAAGGTTTGACGGACAAAATCGGATGTATCATCATGTTCTGGAGATATGAGATGAACAATGAGAAACTTTAGCTCTTTCTTTGCAAGATCCAAAGCTTGAGCATAACCTCCGTCGAAGAATGGTAAATTATTAGGCCCGTATTCTTCCTCGAATTCGCGCTTTGTACGAGTTGCAGCATCTCTAGGTTTAAGTGATCTCCGTCCCATTGTATTCGAAGCGCCTGTTGGTCTGAATCTTGGTAGGAAAGGAAATAAAAATGCGAAAGCTCTATATCCTAGAGAAAAGACCCTGTAAAGAACACTGAACGGGGCAAATAGGATGGCAAAAATAAGGTTTGGTCGTCGAATTACTTGATCTTCTGGTTGAGGAACGATTCTTGGAGCCGAATCCACATTCTGCGCTCTCGATCGATTCGAGGATTCGGTAAGGAGACTGTATTGAAGATTTTCTTGTCTTGAAGCTCGCTGTGGTGGAACATTCTGAGCTGCCAGCCCGGCGGGCGTTAAAGAATCATCTTCGCCGTCAAAGAACTTTGCGATTGCTATCTATTGAAAGTTAATAAGAGTACAAACATTTGGAAGTCATAGCTCAAATTCTTACCTCAATACTCCATTGTGATCTTTGCAGTAAAGGTACAGCTTGATCGACATCTTGACCGGTTACCGCAAGCAATTGTTGTAAAGCTGCCTGTTGTGATTCGGACAGCTGGCTTATATCAGTATCTGGAGTAGCCATTGTTTGTTTGTTTGTTGTATTGTCCAAAAGACAGTTAAGTCCTGGGATTATATTTGCATAGTATAATTGTAGGTTGGAAGTGACCAGATATGAGTGAATACTTTGATTTAAAACTCGAAGTGAAGATGTGATATTAAACTAAGTAATCCTAAGTGATAGTACGGATAGTTCTGGAGTCAATTATCGATGACCTCTGAATGTTTGTTTTGGCTACAGCCATCCAATCGGCTTCGGATAAACTATATATCCGATAACCTTATTCTGCTATGAGCGCCACACATGAAACATACATGAGCCACACATGAGCCACACATGAGCCACTAAGGCTGAATAATAATACCTAAGAACCCACTCTTTCTCCATGATATCGGAATCGCATTCATCCTTCATCCATCCATCCATCCATCCATAGAACTAACTGTTGCACCTCAAATAGAACACCCCGCCGTCATTCTAGCCTCACCCTCACCAAGACAACGTCTACCACGGTGACAGTCTGCACAATATACTCTCGTTGAATGCACGCACTGGGTATCGCATTTACTCAACTTATCTATCCATTAAATATATTTCTTTGTATAAATTTCATTGGATCCTTCTGAACCCTCAAAACAAGGTCTCATCTTTGTGTTATTGGATTTTAGGAAATGTCCGCCAAATTTAAGTGAGCAACAAAGCACATTCATGACCCACCACTTCATTTCAACCCCTTCACGCGTCGCTTCAATCAATCTCTCTATGTGAGCCTGCGAGGATACCAGATTGTACTTGAACCATCCCTCAAGAATTGGATTGGACTCAGCTAATCTAATCTACTATCATCAGGCTTCATAAAGTGTCATTGGTGTTCGGCCAATAGCTATATTCGTCTCGAACCAAGAAGTTAGAATACACAGAACAATGGCGGCTACGAGATTTGGCCAACCTGAACTTCGCAGGCCGACAAGTTCTCCGAGGCCGAAAGGACGTGGTATGTGTTAGGCGCATTCTTGGGTGGATTTGCCTAGGAAATGGATATTGACGAGGTTGTACCAGAAAACGCAAAGGATACTCTATGTAGAAATGTCTTGATATATGGGCATTGCCGTTATGAAGATCAAGGCTGTGCTTTTAGCCATGATCCTAACAAGGGACTCGGAGGAGTGATTGAACAGTGAGTCGATTTCAATTTCTTCATATCTAGGGCCATGACTCTCTTCGATTTCGATTCCACCAGATATTTCGAACCTCAATTGGATCTTTATTCGGTTATTTACGATTCATTTCTGCAACTTGAAACATAAGCGCTATTAATATTTGATCGGGTTGGACTTTGGACGATTGAAGTGAAATTCTGTGGTTTCCATTGTTCAAAACTGCCTTGACATCTGGAAGTTGGGCTCAGTGCTCTTACCCTTTTTGTCACTTCTTTGTGGTTTACTTCTGCCACGCTTCCATGGTTACATTATGGGGTGCTACTGCCTAATCTACCATGACTGTGGTCTTGTTAGCTTCTATTCCAAATATCTAAACATCCTCTTGTGTTGTCTTCATTATGCAACGATCTTTTGTACAATCCAAAAGAGTACAATTCACAAGGGATCTTTACAAGATTGAAGCCATACAAAGCATAAGGCGTCGGGTGGGGGAATTATTAAGACCAAATGGGCCTTCAGAATGTCCGAGATCGAGCTGCACTATCCAGCACGAAGAAGACCTCGGGAGGCATCGACGTCGCCCAAAAAGGAAGCCACCAAAGATAGCCCAAACAAGAATCACCACACCGTTAAACAATTTACACCATTTACTATTTCTACACCTGAGCCTTTTCAAATTCATGAGATTGCAACGAACAATCAGAAGGCAGATGCAGTGGCTCCAGAAACCGAAATGGCCCAGTCAATTTTGCGGCATATTTTTGGCAATCTTTCACCTGGTCGTCCTCATCCCTCACCTGGCTCTAATCTCCCACCTCATCCCAATTTCTCACCTCGTCTTAATTTCCCATCTCAGCGCATTATGTCCTCTCTTCTCAATGTCCCACCTTATGTAGAAGGATCAAGAGAGCCCAGACCTGTATTCTTCAGTTCTCAAACTAATCCTCGAGATAGGCCCAAAAAAACCTTGAACGTCGATTCCCCTTCATTCACACCTACAGCTATATCAACACCCAACAAAACGTCTTCAGTCATTGCTCAAGCTGCAAACGCAGCTCCCTTTACACCTGGAAGACTCACAAGCGGGACTGCTACACCAAATCCCCAACTCGACCCAGAAACAGCTCAATTCAACCCAGGAAAAGTTAGAGAATTTACTCCAGGGAACTATGATCTCTCTCAAACTGTAAGTCCTACTTATCCTTGAGCGCTATGTGATTTCTGGACTCAAGTTCACACATTCAACTTGATTACATACTAAACTAAGACAAGATCCCCACTAATGGTGCCACACCTGATATTTCTTATGATTCTTTCTCGATGGGAAATGTTACTCAAGCAATTCCCACCACCTTCCAGAATCACTACTCAGATGACATTGGTAATATGGCAGCAAGTGGAACACCATTCTATCCAGGACAACCAAATTATAACGTTCAACCATTGAACTATCACTTTTATGCTCCGATCGGTCCACATAAGGAAGATTTGACCCCTTACCAAAGGTCTATCCACGATCTTTTTATATCCGACAGGCTTCGTGAGGAACTCCAAAAGAAATCCGAAGCATCTCTACAAGTGATGCCAAGTAAGTCTAACAAATCAGACGATATATTCAATGCTAACTCGATCAGACGCCACCCTACCTGCTCTTGGTTCACCGATATCATACCATTCTTTAGTCGCTCTGGATACAACTCAAAATAGGAGCACCACTGTTTTCGGATATCCAAGTTGGGTATACAAGGCAACCTCAACAAAGAATGGAAAACAATACTGCTTACGGAGACTGGAAGGTGAGATTGATATTCCTAAATTCGTGCTGAATAGTATTGATCAAAAGTAGGATATCGCCTCGCCAATGAACAAGCTGTTCGAGCTGTTAAAAGATGGCAAGAAGTTAACAGCGCGGGAGTAGTATCCTTCATTGATGCTTTCACTACACGTCAATTTAATGATGGTAGCTCCATGATCATTGTTACAAATTATCACCCACTTTCAAAAACTCTTTTAGAGGTTCATTTCCCCACTACAAATACAAACCGATATAGCAATCGACCCAATCCCCGGATATCTGAAGAGACTCTTTGGGCATACATTGTCCAAATTACTATAGCCATCAAGGCTGTACATGATGCTAAATTTGCTGTGCGATGCATGCATTTGAGCAAAGTTATCCTCACTGACAAAAATCGTATTCGTTTAAATGCATGTTCCATTTTCGACATCCTTCATTACGATCAACAACGCCCAATAAAAGAACTTCAAGATGAAGATCTAAACTTGTTCGGCATACTCATGTTATCTCTAGCTACAGTTAATGCTTCGATCACACCCCAAAGTAACCCCCAAGTCTTGCAAACCAATCTCGAAAGCCTCAGTCGAGTTTACTCAACGGAGCTCATCGAAACAATTAGGTGGCTTCTCACGCCACCTTCTCCCAACGAAACCAAAGACCTCGAAATTTTCATGCGGGGTATATCTGGTCGCATCGCTACCGCCTTTGATTCTTCTCTCCAAGCTAATGACGACTTAACCTCCGATCTCTGTCGTGAGCTCGAAAATGCCCGTCTCGTCCGCTTGATGGCCAAATTGGGAAATATTAACGAACGACCTTCATATGATAATGATCCTACCTGGGGTGAAACTGGAGACCGATATATATTGAAATTGTTTAGAGATTACGTGTTTCATGCGGTTGACGCGGACGGGAGACCGGTTACCGACATGGCGTGGATCTTGAAGTGCTTGAATAAATTGGATGCGGGGTCCGATGAGAGGATTCAATTGACGAGTCGGGACGGAGAAAACACTTTTATCATTTCGTATAAGGAAGTAAAGAAACAAGTTATTGGAGCTTGGGGGGATTTGCAAAAGCCCGCAAAGAGAGGGTTTTAGAAATTGTGAGAACAGAAGAGCGTTGTGTGAAGACGGGGTAATGGAGATATACCATGAACTTGATTGACCTCTTGGTCTTTTGGTTAGTCAATATGGACCAAGTGCGAGTTAATCGGGGAAGGTAATTGGTTGAAGCAGAGCAGAGCAATGGGGTATTATATTTAGAAAAGCATATGTAGGAGAACAATTAAGGAAATTTACTTTATGTTGGGGTCGCTGGTTGCTATTGATGTGTAAAGTGAATGGTGAAGAACTTTGAGTACGTGGCGGGGCAGTAGAGATATAAAAGAGGTTGCAGTTGCTAGTGATTGAGACTTCTCCAAGTGGTATTGAGTATCAGATTACCATTTCAGGGCAAGGTGGACTTGATCAGATGAAAACTACCTCGGATAGTTTCGACTTTTGTGATGGTGGATAGCTTGGACAATACATGGCCAGGATTTCCAAGTGGCAGCGCATTCAAAGGGGGAATTACGGTGACGATAGTGGAGTGGTAGTGGTAGTGAGAGTTTATGAATGATAGTGATGGAGATTTGTGATGTTTACTGGTATTGTTGTTATGGATGGGGTTGAAACTTGACCCTGCTTATTTGGGATAATACGTAGTTGGCGCGAGAATATATGTAGGCTGTGTGTGTGGTCGTGTGGTGTACTGGGTAGGTATTTCATCACAAGAAACATTTAAGCCATTCTTTTATGTTGGTTTGTGTGGTTGGGGGTCATTGTGATGTGGTGGGAAGGGGGG
>NGKG01000005.1:1893364-1903555 GCA_002162505.1 Myriosclerotinia scirpicola | reverse complement strand
GGGGGGTTAGTTTTATTTTACATAAATAGGAGAGTATCTTGGATTCAATAATGGCGGTTGGGGGAATTCGGTGGTGAGAAATAGTGATGGTACAGTGATGGTTGAGTTCAATCACCGCTAGAGATCTATGGAAGATGATAAGCGAATTTGGGATTGACAGCAAGAATGTTTTTTGCATGGTTTTTTCACTTAAAGATCTATGGTAGATGTTGATAAAGTGTTCGTTTGTAGAAGGATCAGACTTGAAGCTCGCACTCACTAGTTACCAGTTCTGCATCTTCTATGCTGATGTTCTACATATAATTTCAGTAAGTGAAAGACTGGAAATTTCAAAAGCAACACAAATAAACTTTTTGATATCAAATCGAGCTTATCATCATTCTATTGCGTGATGAAAACCCTCTTGAATCTAGTAACCTTCGAGTTATCTTGCAATTCAACCTCAATCTTCTCAAGTCTGTATCCAAACACCCGCGGCGCTATCACGAACCGAAGCAAATAATAGACAATACCCAACCCCAAAATTCCTAATGCTACAACGGAGGAAAGCCAATAAGGGAGGCTCGTGCTCCCCTTTCCATTAGGTGGACGAACGAAGGGCATAACAATCAGGAACTAGACAATTAGTTAGCGATCTTGTTGTATTTGAATGCTAATAAACAACAAAGGAACTGAGACAATCAATACGTACGATATTACCAGCCAAGTATCCCAGAATAATAATCCAAGGTGCTTTAATTGGTGAGTTAAATCGTTCACTATCCGTAAGTCTCAACTTAATTAATCCAAATGTGATAGCAGTGAGTAAAACAGTAGTCGGATAACTCGACAAGTTAACAATAAATGTGAAGGCATCTCCAGCAGGTGGTGCGCAGATAAAGAGAATTGTTACGCCGAGATGAAGAAGAAGGGCGTAGATTGGGGTTCGGAATGGTCGATTCTCCATGAAGAGATTAGAGAAGGGAAGGACGTGGTCTTTGGCCAATTCCTGAAGAAGACGAGCTGGGAGCAAAAGTCAGATAATTTTGATCATAGACTGGAATATGCAGGGCAATGCTTACGGACGGTAAAGGCAACTCCGAGAAGATGGCCAAGAGCAGAGAGAGCCACGAGAACAGGGAGGACTCTTGTTCCTGCTGACTCGCCGAAGACGTTCTTGAATAGACTTGCTGCAACGGTGACTTTGGCAGCTGTCATTTCGGCTTTTGAAACACCTGCGAACTTTGGATGAATTAGTCCCGAGGACTTCTTGTTGGCAGGTTTCTTGGCGATATGCTTACATATGCGACGTTGGCTAAGATATAGAGTACACTTATAATGCCCATAGACAATGGAAGCGCAATGCGAAGGGTCTTTTGTGGGTTTCGGACTTCAGATAGTACCTGCATCCTTTTTAGTGACCTACTAACACAAAGCCTACGTCGAAATAACCGAAGCTAAAAAGAAGGTTTGATGTAGAAACTTACGGCATTAACATTGTCATACCCCTGAAACGAGAAAATAACATTAAGAATTGCCGTGCCAATATTATACCCATTATCGCTAGTGCCCTCAAATGCATTCGTAAAATTGTGCGGCTTGTTCTCAACTTTCAAATGACCGCCCAAGGCTGCAAAGCCACAGCAGACGATGAAAAATAGCGTGAATAGTTTCACGACTGATAAAGCGTCTTGTAACCCTCGGCCGAGTCGAGGGATAGCAGTGTGCACGGCAACAGCAAAGACAGCACCTGCAATGGCCACACCGCGTAGCTTCCAAGTGGTGGATTCTTTGCCGGCTGCTACGAGAATGTAGGAAGAGAAAGTGATGGCATTGCTCGCTGAGATTTCTATTCATTCAAACCCAAATGAGGGTAGAGTCAGCCTAGCCCCATGATCCAATGCGAAAGGATAGCTATAAGAATAATAGTAGAGCTTACGCAAAAACACGCAGTAGAAGACGTAAATACATGTCTGCATCAACCGGGGTGAGAAGGACCGCTCTAGATAATTCTTGATGCCGCCAGATCGTGGAATGGCTGCTCCGAATTCCAGCATCACGAAGATTCCGCAGGTGGAGATGATGGCGCCGATTACCCAGCAGATGAGTGCCATTCCTACACTCCCAGAAAGCTTGAAGATTGTGCTTGGGGTGGAGAAGATGCTATTTGTGATTTTGAGTTAACTGTTATAAATGTTTGAGGTGTTTACTCACCCCGCGCCAATGATTTTGTTTACAATCAGGGAGACTGCCCCAAATAATCCGATGGTTCGCCCTTGTAGAATGTTGGCTTCTACTATCCCCAATGCATTTCCCTTTTCGTACTCTGTGACATCCTCCGCAGCAGGTTGATTCGCCAAGTTGACTGTCGGATAATGTTAGATAGCCGAAAGGGATATTTCTCTGTGTATAGAACATGCCTTCGATTTCTAACTCATGTTTGGTCATTTTGATCGATCAGCTCTTCTTCTCCTCGGTTACAAGCTGTAACCGTACCTGGGTTGACAATTAATTCAAAACGGGTCAAATTAGGAGTGTTAGGTAAGTGAATAATGCAAGAAAGATGAACAAGATTCCTATTTAAATATGATACTCTCTCTACCCACTGCAAAAAATGAGTTCTATCCATTGAGAACATCTTATCGGCTTAATATCACGCAATGCTGTAGCCCAGATATCGATGGATTGGATTAGCAATTCGAACAGGCCGACTCGCGAAGCACCCGCAGTTCATGCGTAGGAGATCTTTTCTTTAGTTACACCCGCCTCGTCAAGATACCAAACAGCCATACAGAAGATTGTAGTTGCAAAGTCGTCAATTATGTCGTGCTTTGCGCCGCAGACGATGTGCTGGAGGAATGGCCCGCTGATTGGGTCGTTTACCGCTCCGCTGGAGAAAGACCCCACTGTCGTGTAGATGGATGAAGGGGTCCAAGAGAGTCCCAAGACTTTTAGGGTAACGACAGAACGACAGAACTGGAGCTTTTTCTCTCGCGGGGCGCAGGGTGGATGAGGGGAGATATTAGAAAAATAAAAAGTACGGATGCGCATTTCTCTCGCTTTTCGCTTTTCTGCTGCAAGATATACCATAATATTTACTTACTTGCTATTCCTCGCTATTGATATTTACCAAACATGACTTCAGTTGAATTCTCCCCCTTCGATATCCCTGGTGCAAGAACCTACTATGGAAATGTTCTACCCTACGGTCTCGAGGTGAAGAGCACCAAAGGAGAAAGTTCTCCGCCATCCGTAGCTCAATCCGCTGCAGCCCTGCGAGCCCTTGCAGAGTCTGGAAGCCTCACCGAGCTTCTAAACCGTCATGGTGCAGTGATATTCCGTGGGTTTGGTAACCCTTCTGCGCAGACATTCTCCGACTTGGTATGCGCAGCCGAAGAAGGCCGTGGCAATTATCCATACGAGCAGATTGGCCTGGCAGGGAAGAGAACCCCCGTCGCAAAAGCGATATGGACGGCAAATGAAGGTCCCAAGGACCGAAGATTCTATCAGCACAATGAGGTACTATATATCCCACAGATTCTAATTAATAAGATATACATAATCGAATGAATGAAAAAAGAGAAGAAGTTGACAGATAATGACTAGTACTCAAGATACACACGTTTCCCAACAAACATCCATTTCTACTGCTTAAAGAAAGCCGAGAAAGGCGGAGCAACACCCATTGCACACAGTGCCAATATCTACGAGAGAGTTCAGGCTGAGATCCCAGAGCTTATCGAAGAAGTGCGAAAGCGCGGGTTAGGCATGAAGATGCTGTTCCGTGCCCCTGGAAATGAAGGGAAGGGGAACGAGTTCAATTGGGCAGGCGAACACAGCTTCGGTCAAGAATTCCTCCCTGGTGATGACGAAGCTACGCAGAGGCAAAAAGTCGAGAAACAGGTTCGGAGACTCACGCATGATTTCAAGTGGTTGGAGGATGGAAGTTTGGAGTTGACTCAGCATATTCCCGGTAAGAAAACAAGTTCTATCGATTCTCGGGGTGCTTGTCGGTGGGGTGAAGGGGAGCTTTTTCTATTTTTGCTAATACTTTAAATGTATTTAAAGGCATCCGAAGAGTTCCTTCAAGTGGTAGACCAGTGTGGTTCAACGGGTTAGTAGGACGGCACGGCATGACGCGCGACATAGGCGCCTTAGATCCACCATATATTGGCCGTGACGGTATGAGCTGTAAGTAATGAGCATCCACATCTACATTTAACATCTACTTCCTCCTCCACTTACCTCTCTCACATACATATTGATTCAATCCGGTACTCCCCAACTAACCATCCAAACCAAAAGATCTCCCCTGTGTCTACGGTGACGAAACGCCGATTCCACGCCATCTCTTAGACAAACTAATCGAAGTTATCGATGCAGAGGAAATCAGCTTGGTACTGGAAGAAGGAGATTTACTCCTGGTGGATAACTTCCAGGTCTCACATGGACGGGAACCTTGGCAGGGTGAGAGGTTGATACTTGTTTCTATGTGGGATGGCGCTGCGCCTGTTGGAGACTTTTAGTTATATGATAAAAGAATATATACAGATAATAGATAATTTCTTTATGTTGTTTCAGTTTGTGAAGTATAAAGTGGGAAAATTATAATTATACAGTTATTTAGTTGTTTAGGCCCTTCTACCTATGTTAAAGCCAAAACTGTCAGCCCTATAACCGCTCATCCACAAAAAGTTCCACTCTTGCCAGGGATCAAGCTCAACACTTTCAATAAAAGCATCAACGTACCTGCAATCGTTTTCTTTAATGTTTTACAAGCGCTCAGTATGGATACTGCACGGGAAAAGTCTCAATGTTCTTTGGAGACAGTAAGTCTTCTATCTAGGTACTCATTAGGCAGAGCAGGTAGAACATCAGGGAATGGATTCTGCTCCCCTGACTTATCACTTGAGCCCGAGTATATATATACGGATCACAACCGTAGTAAATCGTAACTGACAACTCACACCCAGATATTCCAAGGTAAGAACCCCTTGCCTCTGATTCGACATGATGAATTACATAGCTCTAACTTCATTTGAGCGACTGTAATAATAAGCTTTGGAACCCTTCGGAACCCGAAACATTTGCTGATTTAAAGAAGATAGGGATGGGGAAGGAGGAGAGGGAGAAGCAGGTGGCCGGTATGAGTATGATCGCGATGATTTCGATGTTGATAAAGACTCCTTAGGAAGCTATGGATACGATGGGGAATGGACCAACAAGGCCACGAATGAATGCAAAGAAACACGTAAGCCCGTCATTCCGGAGCCCTTCTTTCAGAGATGTAGAGTATTCGAGAGAACCGAAAAAGTGCCTTGCAGAGAATTCCGAGAGTCTGGACTCCAGTTATTTTCATGAGGGCTTCTATTGAGCTCACACCAGAGAAACCTGAATTTCCAACGGGTGGTTGGCATGTGAGTCCAAATTTATTATATCGATCTCAACTAAAATATAGTACTGACATGTTTTCAAGATTGAGGGACAAATGAATGAGTATATCTGCGGCACGGTGCTTTACTACCTCGATAGTGAGAATGTAACCTCCAGCGACCTCTCATTCCGTTGCAAACATCAGCCTACATGAATGAGCAGAAAAGAATCGTTGTTGGGTGGCACAAATATCGATGGCTTGAGCAGGTCTATGGAACATGCCTTGGACATGAAAGATGCCCATGTCTCCAGAATTATGGTAGCGTTGAAATACGTCAAGGCAGACTACTTGCTTTTCCGAACGTCTTGTAAGTAACCAATTTCACGCAAAATGATCTTAGGTAATCAAAAGTCGGAAATTGACATTACCACAAATCAACTTATTAGAGTCTCCTCTTTCCGCTTACAAGACCCAACCAAGCCCGGCCATCGAATATTCATTGCGCTATGGCTCATATATCCCACTCAGCGCATCATTTCCACCGCCAACGTTCCACCTCAACAGATGGACTGGTGGTTAGACTCCGTCTTTGGGAATACCCCCGAAGCTCGCAGTGCGGCGGCGGCAAAACTTCCCGCCGAGATTGTAACTCTTTTGAATGAAAAGGATTTCAATATAGATATTCCGAAAGATATAGGAAAGCTGTCTCCAGAGTTAATTCATGTGATAGGTGAGCACCTCAATGCAGATGCAGATACACTACCTGTTGCTTTAGAGACAGAAGAAGCTGAGGAGCACCGACTCAAATCAATGAATGAGCGTAAGGTTTTTGTCAAAAGTTCTGGAGGATGGATGGCAGGCGCATTCATACTGCTTCTGCGAACATTGAGTGATATGCGAATCGCATACGGAATGTGATTAGATTGTGTAGTATGTATGAAGCTTTTTTCGATCTCAACTCGAGATCTATCTCCATTTACGCCCAACTCAAATTGCATGATCCATTGCCACTATATCAAAAGACACAAACCCTCCTTCCAAGTTCTTACAATAAGAAACAACCAAGCTCATTTCAATTTCCATACTAAGACACCTCTGCCATCAATTAACCCATCATGAAAGAACAGAGATAGTTTATAAACTTACAAGCTCCTAAGATATAGAATATTATACACATCATATATGCAATCAAGACAGAAGATGACAAGACAAGTTATCGAATCGCAATCTTGTATTTCCGCGATAGGTTAGAGTGTGGAATGTGCGTATGGAATATATATACGACGTAATAACAAAGCAATGGAAAATAGTAGGTAAAGTACTACAAAATCATAACTTGGAGGTCATCAATCTGCAAGTGCACCTCTTGAGCTTTATATTCGTCAGAGAACTATAAATGGTGAAGTAAGCAACGCCATAATGATCCTCGGCTTCTCTACTTCGATAAAGTATCCCGAGACACCAGGTCCTTAACCTGCAGTGTATAACATCTCTCGAACTTTACATTTTCGTATCGATGATGATCTAAATATCACCGTCGTGATCCTCGACGTTATTTTTTCACCCGATAATATCCGATTATTCAGACATTCCACCTACCTACTCGATATGATCCCACAAACCCCTACCTACACATCCATATCTCCCATCCCGCTACCACAACACCACAACACCACACGAGAACACGCGAATCATGCAACCTCAAACAACCACTCCAATTTCCCTCCCCACAACCCCTCTACCATTTCCCTGTTTCCCGCATCCTCGCAACCGAGTACCACATCTGCCGTATACTGCATGCGGGGAACCCCCGTCGTTCGTGCAACCATAAGCCGATATATAATTTAACCTCCGATGAACTTTGCACCTCGGGAAGCACAACCAATCCTCCATGAGAAATATAAGCGAGAAAACCAGATGGTGTCATAACACCTGATCATACTATCGATTCTTGTAATATATATGCGGGACTCTCGTATTGTCAGCGGAATAATGTGTTGAAGATGCAGGATAAGCAGTGGGTGTTTATCTACTTGTTGTTAATTGAATCAAATGATTTTCCATGAGGTAATAGAAATGTTCTGGATGTTGTTTTTTGGGAGATGGGGTGAGGGTGAGATCTGCTAATAAATGTGTTGAGATGTTATGGGATGCGACGTATTAAGCCCTATTAGTTAATACGAGATATTGATCAATATACCACCCCATTGATCAATGTTTTGGAGCTAGTAGCTTCGGGCGTCCCATTGATCGTATTGACCAATGGGGCTCAACAGAGAGGAGGTGGAAGATTGTATGGTGCTTGGCATTGAATTCTTGAAGACATGCAAGGATTCCGAGCGTGATGTTACGCTTTTGAAGACGGCGAGGAGTTTTAATAATGAAAGGCGGGGTACACCGGGTGGTGTGGTATGGTGGGATGAGGTGAGGTGGGATGAGATGGGGTGTGAGGATATGAGGATGTGGAAGGAGATGGGGTTATCCCAATCTTGTGTGCTTTTTTGGATGAGGGGATATGGAGTATAAGTAGGGGTGAATTTCTGCTTTTGCTGGACTGAAATCATCAATTCAGTTCATCAATCCATCAACCCAAACATCAACACCAACATCAACACAAATACCATCAACTTACCACCCCCCAAATCCCACCTATCAAACCAAACCAAAAATGTTCACAACCACCACAATCAAAACCCTCTCCCTCCTCCTCCTCCTCCTTAACATCGCAACCTCCACCCCCCTCCAACCCCGCGATCAAGGTTCCTGCGCCCTCACCCCCTGCCCCCGCGGTCTCTGCTGCAGTCAATACAAATACTGTGGCACGGGCCCTGATTACTGTCAAGCGGGTTCTTGTGCCGGAGGTGTGGGCGGTACGTGTGCGAAGGGTTTGTGTTGTAGTAATTATGGGTATTGTGGAAGTGGGGCTGGATTTTGTGAGTTATTGTTCTTGTTTTGTTTTTGCTTTTGTTCTTGCTTTTGCTTTCTGAAAAGGGGGAAGCTAATGAGAATAGGCACAACTTCCAAACTCCCGGAAACACCAACACCAACACCAACTCCAACTCCATCTACACCAAACTAGCTGCACCATTAGTATCAAACTGGTGGATATACCGTGCCTACAATCCGCGCAGCACCGTACAAGTCAAGTGTGAGATTAATTATCAGTGATGGATTCAGTAACAGTATGGAGACGCCTAAGGAAGGGGATAGGAGTTAAGCGAATGGAATTATGAGCAGTAGCATTCCCTAACAGCCTTGATGATAGTGGAGTTGAAGAAAGAAAAATGACATGGAGATGAAATTGGAGGATTATGAGATGGGGGTATAAAGTATGAACGAGGGAGATTAACAGGTTTTCCATTTATGTTGCTGTTTTACTTGTGATGGCTGGTTTACTTGAGAACAATATGATGATTCATTGGCGTAAATTCTACACTTAAAATTATTAAATCAACACTCAATCTCTTAAACATGAAAAAAAATTCTAAGTCTCCCAAAAACCCAAGATTGCAATGAAAAAATTCGTGACCAAGGTGATTTTCGTAGAAGGCAGCGATGAGTTTGGAGGGGTAGGGAACGCATCTAGGTTTGCTGAGGTATATGAAGGATACGGCTGGATTGCAGTTATGCATATTTGCCTTTGCCTCACCCCAACTTCGTAGAGAAATGTTGAAATGATAATTGAAGTTTGAGAGAATTGATATTGTACGAAACGTTTTAAGAGTGAATATTGAATATTGCTAAGTACTATGATAGTATTGTTCAGTAGTTCATTATATAAGGATATATAAATTTCAAGAAATTTGTTTTCAAACGAATGACTATTTAAATGAATATACCAATACTGTTTAGAGCATCTATATAGTATACATTAACTTTCTAACGCTTTATATATGCACTTGCAAATCAAAGGCCGGTTGTATAAGGTAAAAAAAGTCTATCCAAGATATGCATAAAGGAGAATCTTGCATCGGCATATATGATCTGATGATATTATCGTCAGAATTGACATTGATTTTATAGTATCAACTGTATGTCCGTCGATATCTTAATATCTCAATAAATTTTCAACATCTAAATATCTCAATATTCAAATTTTTTGAATTGCTGTAGTAAGCTTATAGCTTGTCATCTCCATCAGAGCTGAATATGTATGTGACGTGTGACGAATGATATACATCTAATTCAGAGCTTCTATGATGTAAGATGTCCCAGAGAAGATGGGGGTGATTTCGTGTCGGCTTTGTGGTCGAAGTGGTGAACTACTGATGGTTTAAAAATGTGGGTTGGGTGGTTTGCGAAGTGTTATGATTGACCAGGAAACCTTGGGTTCGTTGCTTTTGAGAGGTAGAGGCAAGGTAAGGGTTCTCTCCCGTTTTTTGCTCTTGGTTGACTAAGAAACCTGCGATTCGTTGCTTTTGAGGGGTGAGGTAAGAGTTCTCTCCCGTTCTTTGCTCTTGGTTGGTAGAGTCTTTCCAAGACTATCGGATTTCGATCTGTTAAGAGCCGGTCAATGAGTCTTCTCCCTTCTTGAGAGCCGGTTGTGATTCCCAGTCTGGTACTCTTATCGTCAAATTGTCCCCATCTCCCTACACCTTCCTCCTTCAAATCCCTCCTCCTGTTTCACGATGTGGCAATCATCGTCTATATTTTCCACTTCCCAAGTCCATGAAAGCCTCAATGATCATGGGCAGAAAAAAGTCGAACCTCATTCTAAAGCTCCTCGATACCTCAATCCCCCAAATCCCTCACCACCACCCCCTCTTCCTCTCCCTCCCCTTCTCATTCTCCGCAACCTCCACCCCCGTCCCCACAACCCTCAAATTATCCTCCACCTC
>NGKG01000005.1:1844243-1876152 GCA_002162505.1 Myriosclerotinia scirpicola | reverse complement strand
CCTTTCTTCCATTACTACACATATCATGAGCATTCCAGTATAAGTTAACAATTTTGTCTCAAATCGTATCCCCAAAAATCCAGGAACAATCAGAAAAAAGCCAGATTTCACTATATTCTTGAGATATTCCATATAACATAGGTTCATTATAATTCTCACGCTATTTGAAGCTGGGATATAGAATACCCAAAGGTACTCTGTATAATAATATCAATCTTTCATAATCAAAACCGGCTGCCGATACAATTTCAAAACCCTCACAAGCGCAACCGCTGCCCTACAGATATCCTACAGTAGTGGAAGGTTAAAAGAATCTTCGTTCGAGGAGTCCGAGAACTTGTCTACGTCTCTTAACTGTAATGGTATCGGCCTACATCGCAATCCCCTCTCCTCCTCTTCATGATTAAGATGAAAGGAGAGATAGAATTAGGTAGGCGAGAATAATTAATAAAATTCTTTCGTTCTAAGGAAAGTTTAGATGAGGAAGGGGTGGGAGAGAAGGTTTAAAAAACTATTAAAATCTAATATTTACATTTTAAAAGTTATTGTATGCTTTTTTTGAGGGAGGACTGGGGGTGGAAGAAATCAGAGTCTTTAGAGGATTAAACAGGGTTAGAGAAATATGCAAAACTTAAGGAGAGTATTGATTCAAAACTAGCCAAGAAGAGGAAGAGATAGGGGGAAAGGCTGGAGATTATATTCGCCGCCGGTCCAATTCACATCTCAGTGTATCTGTATTTGTGGAAGTTATCAGACCCTAAACAGCTTATTCAATCTCGCCTCGACTACTAGCCGTGGATCTATCACCCCCAAACCCAACCAGAATTTTCATCTCTCCTTTCTCCAAAAGAAATGGTGATGTTTAATTTAACTGGAAGCGAAACCCCCATTCTTCGGGAGCACCTCATATTCTCGGTATTACAAAGAAACGCGAGCGATGATATTGTGAAAGCGAGGATTGATCTGACAATGATATAGGTTTTTCGTCATGACGTAAGACCCCTTGTAACCTCAAAAGTTTTTCCCATTCAATAATAAACACATCTAAATTTCCTTTTTCATTTCTAGTCTCTACCCATCAATAGCCATATAGCCATATCAAATATGACCTGCCGCTCAACAATTCTACGCAATGGCATAGTCTAACCCCCCAAAATGTATAGAACTCTTTATTCGAGAAAACAAACTCGCAAAAGTAACGCCGTAAATACCGGTCTCCGTGACTACCAATTTAATTGGTTATATGAATAAGATCAAATATCCAAGATTCATCGATGCGCACCATCATCTCTGGCAAACTTTGCTGAAAGGGCCGTTATGCTAACGAAACTATCATTGACTATTTCCATCAGGTAGGTACTTCCACAAAATACAGTGCAAGAATGAGAAATTTGTTGTGTTTACATATGATATTTTCATGTAGGAAACTTTCCGTCATCGTTTCATTCCCCTGATGATATATTTTGGGGTCAGCTTGCTGGTGCGCTGGAATTCATTGATGCGGGAACTACAACAGTGATTGATCACTTGCATAACAATTGCGTTTCAAAGAATAGTATATCCTTTACTTCGGAAACAGTAGGTACAAAAAAGCTAGTACTTTATATATCAGCTCATGCAGCACTCGCAGCAATTGTTTCCTCTGGATTGAGATCATTTTACTGCTATTTTCCAACACCAACACCGGAATCATTGGAGCCCTTCACACTTAAACAGGATCTGCTTGCAGAAGGGGTACTGGAGGAAAAGGTGAAAATTGCTCCGGGGGAATCTTATGTAGATGATCGAGTCAATATTTGGCTTGCTTTTGAGGGTATCTGGCTTCCGCGAGACATCGTTGTATTCCTGTTTAACAGGCAGAAATCTGTGGACATCAAGCTAATAATACTTCATAGTTCTGAAAAAGTCTTCTCAATAAATTTTGAGGCTCTGTCTTATTTCAATACATACTCACGTATCTTACCTCAGATATCCAGTCAATCGCAAAGCCACTCAGCAGCTATAGTGGCCTACTAGATTTTTCTATTCTCCTTTCACATACTGCAAATGTATCGTAAGGCGAAATTGCACTAATTGAAACCGCAAATCCACACATACTAGCACTCCATCAACGGAGCTCCAATTGATGGGAGAACCAATAGCATTCTCAGATAAACACGATATAAAGAGCCAAGCATTCATAGGTGTTGATTGCCACTGGACCACAAGTGGCTTGCTAGTCAGGGAGGTGCGCCTGTTATTGCAATTAGCTCGATGATTTCGCAACTCTTGAATTGCAGATAATGGAAAATCCTCTGGCATGTCAACAAAACCGTAATAGAGACATTCAATCTTGGAAGTATAGCTAAAGCTCAGGCTATTGGTGAGGAGTGTAAAACTGGAAGTATTGAAGAAGGAAACCTAGCTGATATTGTACTGTTGATGCCTCAAGTCCCACCATAATCGGGGCAGCGCAGAAGACCCAGTTGTGGCTGTGGTATTGCATAGTTCCCCGCCGATATTGATATGGCAATTGTTGATGGCGGAATTCGAAAAGGGAACGGGGGGTTAAGGGAAATTGATATCGTTGACGGCCATGAACAACGGATTGGGGTTAGAACAACATTGGAGTGGGTTGATGTAGCCGAAGAAATTGTTGTGAGTAGAAAATTGATCACTGAGTAGGTAGCTAAGATTGATATGCGAAGGCACAGGAGGGCGTGATGAATGCCTTTCATATCAAGATGGATCTTCTGGCGAAATAAGTCTCATGAACATACACAGTAAGGAAACATTCAGTGTTTAATAAACTTACATAGTTGGTTCCACACGTAAATATTGTATACATTAATACAAAGAAATGTGCGAGTAATGGATATCGCGGATAGTATTAGAATGATTGATGATCAATCAAAGTGAATACTAATCTCTCATATATATTTTGAAACTTCATCACCTCTTTCACCAAACATATCTCGTGGCGCAGTGGTAACACCTCTGCTTGCGCCAGCGTAATCGGGACAGTATGGTACAGTCATTCTATAGTATGAAGTTGATTGGAACTCATAGTCCTGAATAAGGACGCCGTAGTTTTTGCAGTTTTATATGTTTTTGGGGGGTGAAGATACTTTTTGTGCGTGTGCGGAAAAGAGAAATCTTTTGTGGAAACTTGGTGGATCTGGAAGTAAATTTGGATAATGGTTGGTGGATGATAGTTGGGACGATATTGAGTTGAGGTGGTTGCTTTGAAAGTGAATTGGGACGAGAAACGCCTTCTCGCTTCGGTATCAGAGAAGATGATTTTTGTCCTCACTATGCCATACCAATGCGAACTGAGGAGACGTGCTAAAATCACACATCAAATTGACGACTCGGATCCTTTGTGCCTTTGACGCGCCCAAGAGAGAGATGACCGCGGCCATTGAGCAGGAAGTTTGATCCCATAGTTTCATCCGGACATTGTGATATAAAAAGACAGAGCGAACATAAAGTACTCGAGTTGCGGGATGGCGGATGGCGTAGACGAGTGCTGCTATCCCAAGACTCGTCTCATCGTCGAAACCAAGCACGAATTGAAAATAAAAATGACTGAGCTAGACTGGGTGTCATGTTAAGAAGATTAAATTCGGCTAGATGGCAAAAGGTTTCCTTTGTCGTGGTAGCTTTTACAGTGTAAAGCAATGATAGGGACCGTAGGGTAGTTTATGATAAACCGCTGGCACGCTGCGGCGAAGGACCAAAAAAGCAGGGGAATAAGATAGATTAGGACAGGCGGTAGTGAGCACCTATATTCAATATACCCCAGTCAGTACGAAAAAGTCTCCGTTGCACACATTGGAGATCGTGATGCTGTAAACTCTGCCACATTTGAGGGTTTCGGATACAGCTTTCAATCTCTTCTGATGAGGACTGCAAGTGCATGAAAATGGATCCTTCATCCAACAGTGCAAAACTTTAGTATACGTCATGACTCATGCATAAAGATATATCCAGGCTATACTGTTTCTTCAACTCTAGAGGGATTCAAAGACCCAAGACTTTCGGCACCGAATCCTTTCAAGTCGGTACTAAGCCTCAAAAGGAATAATACTAAAGTACGTGCCACTTGCACACAGGATGTCGTCGTAAGCTTTACCCGTGATATTGGAAACACGAATAATAGAGACCAACTAGATTGAAGAGAAACAGTTTTGTTGCAAGTCTCATTTCTTGCCCAGCTTTTGCTTTTCCTTATTTGGTTTGGGTTGCATTCGGGAAGTGAAGAATTGGTGGAACTTTGTGATGGGAGGACTGCATGCGTGGCTATTTTAGGACACTTAATAGTAGAATTAAGGTAGTGTAGCTTTGTCCTGACTCCTTAACTCTTATTCCCACCACTAGGAAGATAAAAAGATGTTGAAACATAAGTCTACGGATCCGGAGTAAGTATATCAATGTTAGTGGATGAAGTTTTAAGAGATGTTGGGAGTACCTAGCTGGAGGTTAAAGTTCGGAAGACTAGGTCCTAATCATCACGTGTACACGTGTAAATCTTACAACACGAACTTTACTCATCCAGACTGTACTTTCACTTCATGACATTATTATACGCACTGCAATACCACTATGAATGAAGCAATTCGTTTGCTATATCAATATAGGAATGATTCATTAAAGTATAGTGATCTACTATTTGAAAAGTGTTCCTTGAAGTCTTATTTTTGTTCATCCCAAGTGATGTTCCTTGAGATGGACGCAAACTTCACATGCCCCAGCGTATCAATACGCGACCTTTAACCATCCGCACATTTTCAAAATGAATGAAATATCTTACATGGCTCAGGTAGAACAGGTAGAAACCTCATATTCTCCAGAACCAGCTCGACCAATCACTGCAGAACGTTTACTGGAACTGGAAGAGCGACAACGGGCGCGGTTCATTGAAAAAGATGACGGATTAGCGAGAATCAAGACGGGATGCCCTGAAATAGACGACTATGTTCTTTATGGTGGGAAAGATACATTGAATGGAGGCTTTGAGAGGGGAGTTGTGGTAGGGTTGAGTGCTGCCGATGGTGATGAGTCGGTAGGTAGTAGATTGGTGAGTTGGTTTCTGCAATATTGTGTATTTAAATGCAGATTCAATGAAATACTGATGAGTTTGTACCAGATATCACTCAATCTTATAGTTTCTGTTCTCCTCCAACATGCCTCTTCAGTAAATGGCATTCGAAATCCCCAAGATGAATCAAGAAACGCAATGAAGCCAAAGGTTGTGGTAATTGACGCAGCTGGTTCTTTCAGTCTTCCTTTGCTAGTCAAAGTCTTGAGATCAAGGATTCTCCAAGCGAGGCACGAGACGAGAAGCAGAGACAATACAAGGGGGAATTTAGAGAATGGCCACAATCTAGACGAGAATACGAATGCCCAGATACAAAATGAGGTGAATTCAATGCTGGAACTGGTTGCTATCAGTAGAGTCTTTGATATTGAAGGGTTATGGGAGGTATTGAGTGAGGTAGGACGAACAGAAGACAGATCCAATAACGATGGGGGCGATCAGGAAATCTATATTAACGATCCATCACGGAAGGGCAAGTCTGTTGAAAAGCAAGCAGAGCCATTGCACAAAATACCAGATGAGATAGGCGACAGCGAAGAGGAAGATCTTGATATATTAACGCCGCCACCCGTCAAAACTGCCCAACCGAGTACAAAGGAGGCAGAGACCAGTCCAGAATTATTAATCATAGACAACATGCACTACTTAATCTCGCATCTATTTACCCACTCCGAAAAAAACTCAGCCCACAAACTCCTCTCCCTATTATCACGAACCCTGCACACCTTAACCCACACCCAAAGTATCCTCTCCATCCTCCACAACACCACCATCTCCACCAAAATCAACTACACAAAACCCGGTACTCGCCAACCTCTACCTCCAGCTATTCAATCCATCTTCAGTTCCACAGCTCAAAAACCTTCACTGGGTCGAATATTCGATGATTTTCTAGATCTTCATATCATGATCTCGAAAATACCGAAGTTAAGAGAAGATGCTGAGGTTCTTTATGGTCAGGATGAGAATTTTCCCGATAGGGAGGTTGGGTATTGTCTTGTTTTTGAGGTTCTTAGAGATGAATGTCCAGTCTTGGGTGGAGATAGGGGGTTGGGGAGAAGGTTTGGCGATAGGGAGCAGAGATGGGGGGTCTTTGACATTGATAGTGATGGTACAAAGCTGGTTGATGCTTTTAGGGATGGGGTTGCTAGAGATGAAGTTGGAGTTGGAATGAGATGAGGGGTTGTTCCATGATGGGTTGAGTGGGGAGGGTGTATGGATTTGGAGGAAGGGGTACGAAAGCTGAATGTCAGGTGAATCACATAGTTCTCCAAGAACATGATCTGAGTCATGGGGAGATAGTTTTAACCATCACCTTCAGTACGGCAATACTCGTGAGAGTCAATAGCCTTCGGGGCTGTAGAATCATACACTGACGATGAATCGGCAATATCAATGTCAAAGTAGCACAATTTGCCATCTCAAACGCGAACCCACGTTCCATTTAGCAATCCGGTTACCCAGCTGATTGAGCACAATATAGATCCAATACATTACAGTCGCCCCCAAAGAAACTCCACATCCTCTGTTACATTGGTCGCAAAGCAGCAACACCCAGATAAATCACCCGGATAAACATATTTCAAATAATCTAGTCTCATCACTAGCACCCAAATCCCTAAGACATGTCTCTCCATCTCCAGTACACAGACGGGCATGATGAAATATCTCACAATTCCTATATCATGCCAGCCTCGCTACGACAATGCTTGTGAATTTCGAGTTTGGTTTGTGTGAGGCTCTATTTATTATATCTGTATCTGGCTGGGATGGGAATTGTGAGTTGAGTATCGCTTTTTTTTTCAGTCGGACAGATATTCAGGTAGACAGGTAGGCAGGTCGACAGGTATTGAGGTATTGATCTAAGCCAGTAAACCTCCCATACACTCAATTGAACATCACAATCCAGTCAAAACACCATGCATGATAAGATCTTTTCCCGACGTGCATCGCACAAGTAAGTGTCTTGATGGGAACTGTTATATGGATTGGAATGAATCTGCTAGAAGAGGGTACCAGAACTAGCAGCTGGACTTGATCATAAATTTGAAGTTTCTCGGCATCTGGTAGCCAGCTTTGTTAGAATTCATTGCCATTAATATATCATATCAACGGAGAGGATGCTCGAGTTTGAAAACTAAGTGAGGTTGTGATTATAAAATACCTACAGGAGGTTATCCAGACAGGTACTATAGAATTAATCGGGTATACGACCTAAAGTTCCTTGTGAAAACAAACCAAACGCAATATATCTTGACGTCATCTAATGAGATATGTACCTAGCTTTATAATTATACCATCTCGCGAGAAACTGGACTTGGTACTTGGCAAATTCTCTTCCAGTGCGCTCTTCAAGTGTAATGATGTTTTTGTACAGTATACACATAATACGCTCCCGTTTCCGAGAAGATAATATCAAATACCACTGAAGCCCCCTCCCTCTCGATCAATCCCCTCCTCCGATTCCTTGTACTCAAAACGCGAAATTCTAGAACTAAACACCAAAAACCCTCCAATCTCACATCTCACATCTAATCACAACCAAGTTTTTTATTTCATTTCCATAAAGATGGGGAATAAAACGCAGTGATCACGGCAACATGTATATGAAAAATATACTTAATAGAATCAAAGAAATGAGACCTGGCGGGAACGCCATTGAAAAAAGAAAAGTGTATCATGGAGCAAAGGCTCCAAATTCGAGCGACTGGGCATGGTTCTTGTTATAATGACAAACATGCCAGGGAAGAAATGGAAAATGGGGCCCGAAGAGTCGTGCGATTGCATGCAAACTCCGAGATAAATCAATTATGTGTATTTTGTTGTGATTATAGACATTTCAGAGTAGAAATGACCAACCCGAGTGGTGGCAGAAGGCAATTATGAAGCAAATTGTTGAAAGAAGTAAACAAAGGGAAAATATGAAACACAAGAAGCCACAGTCATACATCCTACTAATTCGATTGATGTCCGGTGGAACTGGTAGTATTGCAATAATACTAGATCTTTCGTAGGCCTTGGGGACCAGATGGCTCAATCTGTCCGTAAATCTCCGAATCCTGGAACTTGGTTGCATGCGAATACATATGGATCACACATATCACATATGCTTCTTAACCGATGTTGTTTTGAACCAGTCTTGTCATTGTAAAGCTATTGATCAAGATTACGCTTGTAGCCCATGTATGCTTCTTTGCGCTTAATTGAACACCTCCCGAAACCCTCGAAGATTATTCGTTCATTTCGATGACAATAGCAACCCAATCCCTTCCATTGCACCCCCTCAACCATGAACCAAAAAAATTAACGGCTGGTGTTCATTGGCTTTGGTGCTTTGCCCTTGGAGCCCTGCTTGCTGACTTTTGGGTTGGTGGAAACATTGGTCTTCGCCTTGGTGGCCTTCTTTGCGGCTTGCTCTGCGGCGCGCTTCTCCTTGGCAGCCTTGATGGCGGACTCACGAGCAGCGGATCTAGCTTCGGGTCTCTGGTTTCTTCGCTCCTTGATGACATCGAGGGAAGCACCGACGATAGCTCGTTGGGACTTGATGGTTTTGCGGGAACGCTTCTTGGCGACTTCCTATTTATGGTGAAAATCTCATCAGTTATTTTGGTCTTCCGAATATCCCATGATGTCATTTATTCCATTTCGATGCGGTTTGAGTCGCGAAACAAAAATTGATCGTACCTCAGAGATACCCTTCTTGTGTTGTCTTCTGAAAAGAACGGTCCATGCAATTCGGCGAGGGTTCTTGCGTTGCAAGAACAACGATTCGGATTTACCGTTTTGGAAACGGAAGATCTTGGAGTCTCCACGAACGTAGAGCTTTCCCTATAGAATTCCCAAATTAATTAGCATTGAAATTTCATTTCTCGGTTTCTAATTGCCCTCGAAATCATCCCCAAATTTGCGCAATCGTGGCATTGACCCCAATCCAGATTCCATCCTTCCTTCTCTTCCTCAGTCCCATTATCCATCGCCACATCAAAAACAAATAAGTAACACTCATACCTTTCCAGGGTAGATCTTAGCTCCGGAGAAGGAATCTTCGTAGGTACGCATGTTGTCGACGGTCGTGGGTTGTCGTTTGTCGAATTTTTGGTGCGTTGTTAGTTCGTCCTTTCCAAAAATGAAATATTGTCAATTGTTTCTTGAGTGCGAGCTAAGATGTCGCTAAATTGACCCTAGTAAAATTACTTTGAGACTTGTCAGCCTTGTCAGCCTTATCATATCAACAATGATACTTGACTTGAAACACTGTCAATGGAAGAAGTGTAGAGGTTGAATCCAATTCCTAAAATTTAATTATCATATTATCATATTATCATAACTATCTTGTCTCGTTTACTTAGTTTGTTGACTGCTTAGAGGTAGGCTCGAGGTAGGATAACGTGAAGGCTCTTGGGATTTGATCACGTGGTCTACCCCAATGTTCGCGTCCCTCCTTGTAAAAAGTAGCGTGTGAATCCTTTGCTTCTACCACATGTATAGACAACTGCAAGCTCATCATCAACAGTGACCATGACTCCTGTAAAGGTTGCATTCAGTCCAGAGCCGTATCCTCCTGGGTCTCCGCCGATACTCGAAGATATCACCGAAAATAATGGACATATTTGGACGCCTTTACTTCAGCATAGATGCTCATTTCCACCAGAGATCTTCTCACAAGTCATGTTGAACTTGATACGAAATCCAAATATTAACTCTAACCACCTGTTTCGAGCCGACATATCATTAGAACAGCCGTTTGATGAGAATTTCCAGAATGATACCATAATTCCAGCAAGGATCATTCATTTTCGTAACTACACTCTACAGAAAATTATGGTAAGGACCATGATACCAAGAAATATTTTAAAGGATAAGCCACTGGATCAAACATGTCTTTTTTATCACCATATCATAGATACTGGGGAAGTTCAATCCTTGGTCATATATCTCCCTCATATATCATCTCCTGACGAGTCACCATTTTATCACCCTAAAGTCTACGGGATTGCTTTCCAGCATACTTTCAATCCTGAGACTCAAGATGGAAGGATTGAAATACATTATTCATTCTTCGACTCCGAACCTCGTACCCAAAAGCTTGAGAGAACGGCTGAACATTTATTAGCTGCTCTATACAAGCACGGACAAGGGACCGCCGCTGGATATGTCAAGAAGGTTCATCATGATACCATCATACCTCAAGCTACTGTTCAGAACACGTACGCTCGTCTCAAGGCCAAGTATGCAAAGACTTTGATTGAAAACTGGGCTGAAGTCACAGATCCTGAAAAGCATGTCTTTGAGGATCTGAATATCGCAGCATTTCTCATTGAGCTTTGGGCCGATACTTATAAAGATACCGAATTTCCAGGTTACGTTGATATTGGTTGTGGGAATGGTCTGCTTGTTCACATTTTATCTGAGGAAGGTTATAAAGGATGGGGATTTGATGCTAGAGAACGGAAATCATGGAGCGTGTTCGGGTCAAAAACTCGAGAGAAATTAGAAGAACTCGTGTTGATACCTTCGATTCTATATTCGGAGTCAAATGAAAATCAAACTTCAGGACCTAATATCCATGACGGAATGTTTCCAAAGGGAACATTTATCATCTCAAATCACGCTGATGAGCTGACTCCGTGGACACCTATCCTTGCGAACATCTCCCAATCTCCATTTATGATGATTCCATGCTGCAGTCATGCTCTTAGCGGTGCAAGATATAGAGCACCACCACCCAAAGGATCTGAAGGCACACCATCGGCTTACGCATCCCTTGTTGCATGGGTCGCAGGACTTGCTGAAGGATGTGGATGGGAGGTGGAAAAGGAATGGCTACGGATACCAAGTACAAGAAATGCCGCTTTGATTGGAAGAAGAAGGAAGTTAGATTATGAAGAGGTTGATGTACGAGAGTTTGTCGACTCACATGGTGGAGCTGCAGGTTGGAAGGAGAATGCCTTGAAGTTGGTGACGGGGAAGGCCAAGAATCATTGATAGTGATTTAGACTCGAGACGAATATCACTATTGAATTTTTGCATTTGCTCAGCAGTGAGATGCAAGATATGAATTCATTTTGTCGGTCTTGATTGTCTGTTTACTACGCATTAATTCTACCAGCCGATACGCAGTCCACATGCAAACCCCTTCTCCCAACTCCGAAAGTCCCTCAAAAACTGTCCAAGGACAAGAAAAGGGATACCCGATTAAAATCACTCACTGCGCATATCACGCAACTCAAACTCCAACAATCAAAAGTCAGTAGAAACGAAGAAAAATTAGAGAATATGTAAGCTCTATCTCTACCATCTGTATCTTTTTGGCTTTCGTATTCAGAGCGTCAAATCTTAGGTACTGCAGTCCAATTTGAGATGTTTCAGTAAAGCAAAGAAATTCTATCTGTACTGATCAATGCATGCTGTCTCACATAGGTTTGATGGTCTCTATAGTTTTCATGTTTCAAACAACTGCCTATTCAAATGAAATCAATATCTCAAATGGTTCCAATCTCTGAAGAAGTCTCAATCATTAAATTGGTTTGATCTTTGAAATGACTATAGTATGCTAAACTCCCTAGTAATATTTCAATCCAAAAAGTTCTAAATCATTTGATCATACAAAATATTTCGGATCTGCTATAAAGAATCACATGTCACTGGAAAGAGTGAAAGCATAGAGATAAAAAGGAGGCTATTCGCATAAACATGTATTGCATTGATGAAGTTTATAATCAGCTGGTCGAAGCCTTCCCAACTGAGTACTACATATCTAACAATCATGATGTCGAAGAAGACTGCAACCCCGAGACTTCCACCTGAAGTGCACTGATACTTGATTGATCTGAAAGAGCAACGCTGGTGTTCGTAGGACCTGTAGAACCCTGGGAGGAACCTATGTTTAGCAATTTTCTTGCAGTCGGTAACGGTGGCACCGGGTCCAATGTCAATCTTGACCACAGTCCCCCCATTCAGTCTCTTCTGCTGTTCAAAAAGCTTGCGGTTCAATTCTTTGATCTCAGCCTGATAATTTGCTAGATGCATTGTCTTTTCCTCCCTCTCGTTACGAAGTTCTTCAGCGTTATTGTCACTCTCTGTGCGGAAAAGTTCGGAATACCAATTACTCTCACGAAGTTGTTTATCCTTCATGTTCAATTCATAGCGCAATCGTTCTATCGCTGCGCGAAGACGTGTGCAATCGTTTTGGCGAAAATCTTGAAAAGTCGAGTCAGTCGAATATTCTCAGTTGCCATAGATTCCTTTTGATGACCTGAAAGAGGGAAGTTGCTTTGCTTTTATATAGAAGAAATCCTTAGGCGCTTTTTAGTCCCAAAGTAGTGGGTGATGGTGATAAGCTAGGGAAAGCTAACTAATATAGCTGCTAAAGGTCGAGTCTATGGATGAATCTACCAAATAGTAACGTATCCTCTCCGAGGAGACTTGACGTCAAAAGTACATATGCCCAAAAATTTCGTTCAATCGCCAGTTCCTTCAATACTTCTCTTTCAAAAAAGAAGGTAATATCAAACGCAAATTACTTACCCGACTCAAGCATGATCGGGCTATATATACTCGAGCTTTACATATCATATCATTCGAGTTTTGAAGATTTGGTTGGGTCTAGAATACCAATGAATATCCAACACACTAGTACTTCAGCATTCAAAAATTTGATAGCTTAAGCCTTAAAGTGTTCTTCGTATGCTGACTGGGTCCATTGCCTAAGCTGAAATTTAGGTAGCTCAAGCTTGCTCATAGACTCATAGGATATTTCCTGCGTAAAGTATTCGATATTATGGTGGACTTGGCTCGTTTTTGCGTGTAAATGGTGATGATAAGCTCAAAGGAACTCCGGTACCGCCACATAAAGTTGTGTCGAGTGATCTAAGAGGACGGGGCGGAAAAGGAGGAGGTGAAGGGGTGAGGGGGTGTCTGCTGTGCTTTCTGCAAATATTCAAGTAGAGTGGATGTGGATGGGACTAGCCTAAAAACAAAGGCAATGATGAGCAGAGTGAACAAAAGGATTCTTGTAGTTTTGAATAGGAGGAAGACATGGGGAAGAAGGGTGCTTGCAGTGTTTGCTAGATCACCACAAAGATAATGGAGGAAGTAGATGGGGTGACAGCAAGGCAAAGAAGAGAAAGTAGGGAGGCACTGCGTATGTAATTCGAAAATATTCATTTCCATCACCCAACAAGAAAGATATGTTTATAAAATACTGTTCCAATTACCCCCACGTTATACAACTCTAATTCCATACCAACTTCGAAGGTGAGAGCTGTATTAGTATCTATGATGACAGTGAAAAAAAAGCCAAAGTGGAGTGAAAGGAAGAAAGAAAACTCTGTCTACGTACGAGCTGCAAGTATCCAATTTCATCAATAATGGAGTAGATGTTTGATCCATATCCTTTTTCCATTCATCTCCTATATGAACCATACCATCGCTCCACCAAACCCCCTCAAACTTCCCACTCAATACTTCGTCTCCATCAACATTACCTCTCAATATTCCATCATCTCACCAACACAACCAACAAAATGTCCTTCCGCCGCCCTTACCTCCCCACAAACCTCCCTAAATTCCACCACACCCTCCACGTGACCTTCACAGCATTCTCCATAATAATCGGACTAAACAACACCTACCAATTACGCGAAATGGAAAAGCGTGCTAAGAACAGAGAAAATGATATGGCAGGTAGGCATGGGGAGTTGATGAAGAGGTTTGCTGGGGCTGAGTCTGGTGCTGGATTGTATGAAGGGGGTGCCAAGAAGGGGGTCATATGTTTTCAGGATTTGAAAGGAGAGGGTGGGGAGGAAAGTAGGGTGGTGGAGGGAGAGGAGAAGAAGATCGGGAGGGGAATGAGAGAGACGACTTGGCGCGAAAGGGTTGGGGAGTTGAGGAGTGGAGTGAGGGGAAGGAAGAGGGGTGACAGAGTGGTGCAGGGCAAGAAAGATGAAGAGCTAGAAGTCACGAGGAAAAAGCACGAGGGGAAGGACTTAGCAGGCACAGAAAGTAAAGGTACGAGAGTAATACATGCAAGCAAGGCTCCAGCAGACAACGAAAGTGTGGAAAGTGTGGGAAAGATGGGAGAGGAAGATAAACCTGGGAATGATGGGAAACCTAGTGAAGATTAAAAGCATGCAGATATGAAGAGGGAATATGGGGTAGGAATGTTGCAGGTGTTGATGTTATGGAGTAGTAACAAGAGATTTTGCAATGTGAGGAGAATGTCATTGAGGTAATGCTGGCGCAGAAGAGTGGGCTGGAAAGGAAAGCATGACTGTGCAATAAGAGATTTTTGAGCAATAAAATGCTAGATCAAATTCGGAACTCTCGAGCCCTTACGGGCTCTACGACTTGCATGGAAAGAACGGCTCGGTACTTAGAACATAACCCCACGTGCTTTTGCAGTGATTACCGGCAAAAGATGTATCAAAGCGTAGTATCATTTTCCTTGCGGGAACGCAGTATCGCAAAAGTAGCCCAATTCAGCCCAGACACTGATTGGAAATGCTAGAGGTTGTGTGATTGTAAAGCATCACCTGTTTGGAGCCGCCATTCACTTCAAGAATTGGTCTGGTTTGTTGTGACCTATTGTCCGGAAAGAGAGTTGAGATCGTGTCATCGCCTGATTGAACACACCAGAATTTGTGCGTCTTCGATCGCATAAGAAAAGTATTGTCATATAGAAGGACCTAATGTGTAGTGTGATTTTGTACAGTTAAGTAACCTTCTGACTACATGGAATTTTTATATTCATGCAGCGAGATCCCGTAATATAACTCGGATGGAGAATTTGTTGATCCTCATATCAGCGCTTTCGCCGGTTCTCTAATATCATTCCTAATTGATCGTGCCTTACGCTTGGGAAATTTATTCGACCTTATCCTCAAAGTTCTCTCCTTCAACCAAATCAGGGATATCGTCGTCATCCTCATCATCATCCTTCTTGTCTTCGCCACCTTCGGCCTTTTGCATCGATTGGTAGCTCTCGGCGAGCTTGCGGAGGGAGGCGAGGGAATCTGGGCCGAGTTGGTTGAGGATACCTGGAACGAGCTCGGTGAGCTCTTTGTCTTCACCGTTACCGTAAATGGCGAAGGTGTTGGATGGAACAGCAGCGTGAACTATGAATTAGGAAATTAGTATGAAGTCCCGTAGCTCGCATTGTGAGGTGGCGGTACCCTTTGGTGCTGCGAAGTGGATAACATTTCCGTCAGACTTGAACATGTTTACTTCTTCGATAGCTTGAATAGGTTGAACATTAAGCTTCTTGAGGGCGGTTTGTAGCTTCTTGTCGTCCATTCCGGTGCTCTTGTGAACATTCTTAACCTTTCTTCTTGGTGTACCCTTTCCACTATTGAATTGTTAGCATACCGATGCTACCCCGCTATGCGCTTCCCTGGATCAGAAAATTCGAGATCGTATTCGCAGATTGGATATCGCAGACGAGGATGAAAAATTCTGTCACATACCCTTCGGGCACATGTTAGCATTTGATTGTTCAAATATCGAGAAGAAAAAAAATTGTATAGCGCAACCAGCGAGCCCCTCCAACTTCCAAGATCTTAGACCTCAAGCTCTTCAACTATTCTACCATCCGAGTACCCTACGATGTTCGCCGAAACTAGACTCACCAGTTCTAACACCACCTCTGGCCTGCATTCTCTTCAACTTTTCCATATCCATGATTGTTATAGTTTGACCTTCGTCGAAAAGTGAGGGGAGGTATCGAGTGTGAGGAAGGATTAGAGATTGTTCTGTGATGTGCGAAAATCGTCAGTCAGCAACCCAGCGTTGAGCGCGGCAGAATCTTCCCAAGCGCTTAATTTTTTTGATGTTATACGTACAATTGTAAAGATTTGACTTTCCTATGTAAACAAACTCGTCGTCGTGGGTTGAGGACCTCGTCGCTCAGTTGTGCGTGCCAAGAATTTCCATTTTTAAGCGAAGATTTTGTGTGGGGAAATTCCAGCCTCATCAAGCTCGAGCGAAAATCATCAACTCAATAATGACAACAACAACAACAATTCTCATATTGTTGATGTTACTGCTACTTGCTACTACTGCTGCTGCTACTACTGCTGGTAATATCGACTTAATAGTTGGTGAATCGGTGGAGGTAAGAGGACAAAGTTGTCACCCCTCAGATAATCATAAATTGGAATAGGACACAGTCTTTTTATCTTCCCTACTCCCAATGAGTCCTCACGTGAGTATGGCCTCAACCTTCTCTCATAGATATACCTGCTCTACTATCATCGGTAGTGAGGTAGTATCTCTGTTATTCCAATATGTTTCATCTAGAGAGTCAAATAACGATTTTTGAGCTCTCATTCGAACGCCGGTATTCAAAGCTAACACTGAATATGTCATTGCACAAGATCGCATGACAGCAGGAGAGGCAGCAAGGTTCTCGTCAACACAATTTTAACTCTCAACTACTATTGATTCTGCCAATGCATATCGAGGTAGGGGAAGATGGTTGGAGAAGAGGAGAGAAGGGGTTTTCCCTCACACTATTAACATGACCTGGGCTCGAAATTCTGCTGACATTATCATACCATGGCTTTGAATAGGTTACCACACCAGTGATCACTCTTGTCATGCATTTCATTGGCCTGCAGCTCTCTACAATCACCGCGGCTTCAATGCAGCAGCCCCGTTCAGGTTAACGTTTGACCTCAATCACCCAAAATATGAAGAGTTCTATTCACAGCCCCTTCTAATCATAACTTGGAGGTAATACTCTGGAGTTTATGTCTACACCATGAACTCCAATTTAACTTTGAGTCGGGGTAAATCGCAACTAGGAGGTCGTTAAGCGCCCCAATGGTTGTAGAGCCGATTAACAAATATTCGCAGAGTTGTGGCCCGAAAAAAAGTCACACTACTCCAACGGTCTTAGCAAGGTGCTCAATCGTTGCGGTGCATCTGTAATTGGAGAATCTTCTTGCCTCAAGCTGAATTGCACGCATTCTTAAACCTTCAAATGCCGATGAATAGGCAGAGAGGCTTTTCATAATATTCTCACTCTCCTGTCTCAAAGCTCAGCAGTGATAACGGGGTGCAACTTTCTTGTTGGATTAAGCGACCTGTTTACCTGTTGCTAAAGGTTCGGCTGAGATTGTTCGGGACAGGCCAAAATTTTCCATTTTGGATTTAGATTCTGTGGAGATCATCTGTTTTTATTCAGCCATCGCTTTTATGCAAGTAACAAATCAGTCGATATCCAGTCTTCATCTCAATCATATGGCTCAAGACATGTTTTGCCTTAACAATTCCTGGCTCAGTCTGTCCATTTTTGTGAAGGTAGCCGCCATCACCCTCTTCTCTTATGCGGGGAGGCTCAGGGGACACAACAAGTTAAATGGCAAGCAAGAAAGTACCAAAACCACTTCAAATTGGAATATGAGCAAACTACTATTGCATCAGCGCAGCTGCCATGCTCATTCCCTGTAATACTTTGGATGATTAGAGCTGCAAAATATGATATTCCAAAAAAAAAAAAAAATCAACTGGCACATAAACTCCAAGCGCAACGGCATTAGTAAGAAAGACGCAGATAGAGCTTTGTAGACTCTCGTCATTGTGAGGCTATAGTCGCTTCCATAAATAAAGCACTAGATTCATGAATGGTTTCATGGATGTAACATTACTGTGATCCGTCTCTTGTTCCTCGATCGGTTCGTTGTTGATTCTTCAACTCGAGAGAGTGCTGTGAAGTTCCAGGTACTTTTAAGCGCAGTAAGCCTTGATCTTGAGCATATTTCATCAAACTCTAGTGATTTGTAGATCGTCTTAATTACTGCAATTATAACATTATAGTCCTTATAGTACTATTTAAGCAATAGATCATCTAAGCCTGATATATCATTTGATCATCGGACCTAAAACATTGAAGAGTGTTACAAAGCATATAAATTGGGTTTTTCGCTCTCGAGCTTTCCTATTCCGATGTACTACCCAATTGCATACACAGCCGGAGCCGAAGCCGCAGCCGCAGCCGCATACTCGCAGTATCTACTCGCCGGGCCAGTGTACCTACCTAATTGAATATATTTGGAAAGATCGGTGAATCTCGTGTGCTTCACCAATATCTACCTCACACTACATATTACAACCAGAATGCTATGAGACAAATTTGGGAAAAGAAATACGATTTTCCTTTAACCCTTTTACATAGACAATCCACCTCTAGGATTCAATTTCACTCACAACCATCAACCACCTGACACCGAGCATCTTGCATTTACAGCCATGATGAGAGATCTCCCAAGTACTGCTCCAATAGTTAAGAACCAGCATGCAGATCTTGCAACGACATATGAACTACATGCGCCAAAAATCGAACAGATCTGGCGAGATTTTGATCAAAATCAACGAGCGGAGATTTTTAAGGCTGGCATCACTGAACATTTATACTTGAATCACTCAAAAGATCGATCGCTGGGCAACGCTTGGATGATAGTTCCCGAGATGAACCTTCACGACATCACGACAGGACCTGACTTTCTACTTGATTACTTGAAACACCGAGGGACAACAACACTTTTACATCAATACAAAGAGGGTATTAATGGTGGACCCGGGGATTGTGATTTTATATTTGAGATTATGCGTGTTAACAAACTTCGTCAGTTATTTGATTTCGGATATTCTTACATCCGTTTCTACAACGATAAACTCTATGGCGACTCATTCGGCTCAAGAGACGCCGATGAACATCGCAAAATTACAACAAAATTCGCCTTTCTTTTTCAATCTAAAGCTATGGTTCTACGGGAAGTTGGAGAGTTCATTCTTACCAGACAACTCATTACCCTATCATTTCTAAATTGCTTGATCGCGGACATTCTAGACATGGACTCCACTACTAATAAGTCTTTGAAGCCACTGTCTGACGGAAAGTCAATATATCTTATTCTCTCATGCTTTTCCGCTCTCCACCATCAAGAGAAGTCTTCATTGGACGACATGATCAATAGCGCCTTTGACCAGAAAGCCTCTTTGAACGAATATTTTGAATTGTGTTGCTCCGAACCAGTGGTTCTCAAACAGGCCTTCAACACTTGGTTCTATAGTCGACCGGAGCTTGTACCTGACAAGAGAGGGCGGATCTTCCCAGTGCTAGGCTACAATTACATCAATACCTCAATCTTCGAATTGATCCACAACATTGCTACAGGGGTCGCAACCTGGGATTACCTGCATCGCCTTCTTAAACTTCTTGCGGGAGGACCTGACGATAAAGTTGCTAATACAATTCTGCTTCAAGAGATATCAAACGTAGCTCATCTTGAACTTTGCCGGGTACAGAACTTCTTCAAACGTTGCACGGCCATAGATGCAGCTCCAAAATACTTCAAACGCGTCTCAGGACAATACGATGATGGAAATGCACAAATTCTACTCAAGCAAGATCCAAAGTTTCAGATCCGGGAGAGTCCACAACTTTCTTATCTGTTACATCTCTGTACCCCTGATTTAAATATTAACAAAGCAGTCATTTGGATTAAGAAGTTTGACGATTTTCACCGTCTTCACCCTACTGAGCGGAATGAAGTCCCCAATAGTGTTCTGGACGCATTTGGTGATCTAGCAGGTATAATCGGCTTTGTTCAGGCTCTTTTTGATACCATTGATATTCCACCAAAAAGTCCCAGCAGGGGACAGATATATGCGTCAAGACTCAACAAATTGTTAGGCGAGCTTGCTCCGTTAAAGAATGAAGTCGACCTTTCTGAGTTTGCAGTGCCTATAGAAAACCTCCTTAAACCAGGGATGATAGAAGGTGCCATTCATGCTCTAGATCAATTCATGGCGGAACATATGGGCGCGAAGACTGGATTCCTATATCAGGATCTTGTTGAAGAATGCGTCTCGCAGATCCAAGTCCACTGTGCACAGCAGAAGGACAGGGTTATTCGAATGGGAAATAATCCTCTCAGGGCCTTCGAAGATCCAGCCCATGAGGTTTTAGCACCAGATATGCTTCTTCGGCAACGAAGACAAAAGGACAGGGCTAGACGTACAGATTCCTCTCCTTACAATCTAACTCAGAAAGCAACAGAGCCCATAAAAGTGGGAACACTCGAGCCGCCACAGGTATTCAAGGTCAACAAATATACCGCGCAGGTTTTCCTCGCCATTTTCTCAAAGTCTGAACCTCGTGGTTCAGTTAGCTGGGCCGCATTTAAGACTGCAATGACCGACTTGAAGTTTTCTGTTATATCAAAGTTCGGATCGGTGTTCACTTTTTTCCCCACGGAGGATGTGGGTGCGAAGAATTCTATTACATTCCGTCGGCCCCATAATTCAGAGATTGAGGGGTGGGAGTTGATTATGATTGCCAGTCGATTGAAAAGGGTTTATGGATGGAGCGAAGGATCTTTCGAGGTCATTTGATGAGTGGCAAGGCTTTGATGGTATTGAAATGCTGGACTCTTGAATACTTAAGTTTAGGAACTAGAATCAGACACCTCTCAAGCTTTCATGTTCCACGGCGCTCTCGGTGAATATTTAGTATTACTAGTGGAGATAAAACACCGTCGATGATGTAGTCGCAGGCAATAAATTGGCCTTTGCCGATATTCCAATACATATTAAGTTTAGGCATATGTGATCTAAATTGTGAGCAGCAGTAAAAATTTGAGCAACAGCATTATGTCATTGTGTAGGTAGGGTACAAAGAGGGCTTAGAGGATATCTGGCTAAATTACTGTAGACATGGAAGCTTAAAGGCGGGTATCAGGCACCATGTATCTAACGTCCGAGTATAGAAAATAGTTTTATGTCTGCTTTTTGGCAAGAGTACAAAGGGTGATCAAAGGTTATGAGCTGCGGATAGAAGATCTACAAAGATGAGGATGAGTGATCAGGCATTCGATTTCTTGCATCCAGAATGGGGAGGAAATGCGAGATCCTCGCGTAGGTAGAGCACAGAGACTGTGCGAAACCATGAAATTTAATGATTCAGAGAATAGGTAAATAGTTGGGAATGGAATCACCAGTCTCTATAGACTCGATCCTCTACTTTAAAGCCTTCCACCTCTCTTTTTCCGCATTAGAAACTACATCAATCAACATTTCGGCAGTTTAGCAGCCCAGCACCTCCTGGCATCGAGAATATCAATCATCTAAAGTTATTTTCCTAGATTATCTTGGTGTTTACGTCTTTCATCACTCTAGCTTTGACTAGTCCGCTACTTTATTTCTGATCCAGTTACCTAGCTTGTCGCATATGTTGAAGTGATTCCATCTGTCACTACTCTAATAAGTCTCATTCTTCTTCTTCTTCTGCAATAATCACTCTTCTCTGTCTACTCTTTGAATCTTCTCTTCCCTTGGGTTCTTACTATTTGTATGCTTTGACTTATTTGAGGCTGTGCATGTGCGGGGATTCTGCTAGGAATCTGTATGAGCCTATTATCAGGAGATTTTAGAATTTAGCAGTTCATGTTGTGCCAATGAAATGGGGTATGCAAAGGCGTGGCAATTACTGAGGTTTTACTGGATTATTATAATGAATGATGATACTAAAGTTGCCTCGGGCTTTCTGAGATATTATGTAGAATTGTATATGGGAAATTACTTCAAATTGCGGGGTTACAGCTAGCGGCGTAGAACAACCAGTAAACTGAGGCTGGTGGGATGTATTTATTCAAACCAAGGAAAGCCACAAACCTTTGATATATTCTTTCATGAATTACAGGTCATTGAAGTGGTCTCCACAAGGGGAGTTAAGTGAATTCAAGTCATTTCAGGGGCGGATAAAGTATTCGGTTATGGAGCAACCTCAGCCTACCATTTTCAAATTGAAATTGACTCAAGTTGTTTTTGAGGAGGACAGCTCTTTACCTTCATCAGACTAGGATAGGCATCCAAGAGCTTTGTTTCCCTTCTTTCAATTTACAAGTTTTCTCGATTACAACGCAACTTTCTGTCCTCGACCCTCGAGCACCTACTGATGGGATAGATATCGCGATGGCCAGCATGCAAATCAATAAACTGGCTGCTGTTGTAGCACACCTGGTATCACAACTCCCTGAGAAGCCATATTTGGATATCCAGTATGAAATCTTGAAGCATGCTCTCAGCCAGAGGAAAGATTGGTGCTTCCCAATTGTACCTATCGAAATCCAAGCTTTCAAGGGTGAGGATGTTTACAGATACGTGGTCAGGTTTTACTTGAAGAACGTAGATGAGGCAGCCATGAATAACAATTCTGTTCACAATTTCCCGTCCTCCAGGCGCAACCAACTTTTCGGAGAGTTCTTGGGCCAATCCACGGAAAATATGACCTTTCGTAAATTAAGAATATCGTTCAAGTAAGATCAATCACGCTTGAACTCGTAGATCTCAATTACTAACAAATACTTAGGGGAATTATTAGAAGCAAGCTCCTGAGAAATTACATGATATCTGGTCGAAGCTCCAACATAAAATTGACCAATGATTTCTCCAAACTTGTGGCAGCACTAGAAAGCTTGACGATTAGGAGAGAAAAGTGGACAAGTCAAAGCAAGAAGGTTCAATTCTGTATTCTGATCAAGATTGTGAAAATGTACGCAAGTTTCTACTATACCGCCAACTTGCTTTGAGATTATCAAGACTGACCACGAGAGTTTTTACTTCTAGGTTTACCAAAGGCACCAAACTCCGCGAATTTACCATCGTATACGATTGGATTACCGACGAGGCTGGTAGGCCCTTAAAGTCTGTCAGGGATACGGATTGTTCTCAGCGAAAATTGGTTCTAAAATTCAATCAATTATTCCCCGTACCAGCCGATTATATGACGCTCAAGGAGCCCATCAGAGGCGGCAAGTTTCGTATGCAACAGATCTATAGATGGGTGGCAAGAACTGGCAGTGTATTAGTGGTAGATAATTTAACGGAGGCCAGAGTAAAGGGATGGATTAGGGAATTTATGGCTAAAAGTAAAGATGAGAAGAGAGGTCTCTTGTAGACGGTTGTGGAATACTGTACGTCAAGAAGGAAAACGACCTTCATACGACGAACAAGACCCATTATAGCAGCAGAACTATGGAGGGAATCCTCAAGATACCTCGATAGTCACGACTATCCTCTTCAGAGCTCTAGCTATCATATATGGGGCGATGCACACATGGTCGGCGCCTTTACAGGGCGAAACGAGGTCCTAGGTATTTGGTACCTTCATGCGCTACCTTCAGACTCGGGTCAAGTCTTTATTTCAGGAATACACTCTCAACTCTGGCAGTAATGAGAAACTACGTCTAGATAATACAACAAGTCCAAACCTGATTCAAATTCCTACCAAGTGAGACGTAAATTAATGAAAATCGTGATTTAATGCCTACCAGCAGTAAAGGGTTCTTTGTAGCTTCCATAGCCATTCGATATTGAAAGTATTTATTGGATATAAACGCCGTTGAGACCTACAGCTTCTGGTTTCCAAGTGCAAGTCGTTGTCCCTGCGGACTATCCCACATAGGTCATTTTCCGGGTAAGTTTAACAAACAATCATAGCTATACGGGCTTCTCACAGTACAGCAGTACATTCCTCATAGGCGAACACCAGATATTAGAACTTGAAATGAGTAATCCTAATGTTGTTTCCTATTGTATGCTAGTTAATATGCTGTAAGTAAAGCAACTCACACTGCAAAATTATTACAAATCAACTAGTAGATCCACACCATTCGATATATCTCTTCACTTCCTGCATGGACAACTAATATCAAGAACAGGCTTATCAGAGTCTATGCTGTAAGCACATAGCTGTAGTGTGTGTATTTGACATCAATAACCTCCAGAAACTCGATCAAAGTATCACCATATGGATCTGACTTTTTCACATTAGAGTCTCTCGAACCAATACCATCCGACGAGATTATTCAGATTCACAGTTGTTATTTGTAGGAAGATGGATTTAGTACTTTCTAAAGTTTACATCAAAGGCATAAGTATGCAGTTCACTCTCTTCACATTGAGGTCTCTCAACAAAGACCATCCGACGAGATTGTTCAAATTTACAGTTCTTGCTTTGGTAAAAGATGCATCTAATGCTGTCTGAAGGTAACATGAAAGACATAAGGAGCAATGAAAGGCAAGAAAGGCTAGGTAGGCTGCTTGGCATCCTTTAGATTGGATTCATAAGCTCTGTCCTACTCTCTGAGTCTCCCCCCTAGCCCCTCAAGCTGCAAAATGCGTTCCAATTCTTTTTCTATACCACTTATGTTGAATTCATCTATGCTAATTACGTCACATAGCTCCTCATTTTTACATATAAAGTCCATTGCCCTTTGGAAATTCTAATTTGATTTGCTTTCTCTTCCTCTTCTTCGGCTCTACGATTGACACTTTGACCCACCTATCAGATTCATGATTACACCACAGGCCCCTCGCCGACCTCCCAGCTGAACCTCTCTTATCATCATATGCGATAGAGCTCGTATGTATAGGTATAATAGGTAGTCTAGTGAGTCTCAGCATCCTCCTTAGTAGCACCAGTCAAATCAGCTGCTGATTCTTTTCATCCTCCTTGGTCAGTTTGACTTCACTTACAACAAATCCTTCGACAACTAAATCCAAGCCCCATTTTCTGGTAGATTAATTTTCGACTTTTGAGTGCTAATCTTGCTTTCGATTTTACCGTCGGTATCTAGTAGTAGATTCACAGTTCAAGTGACAGCTAGCCGTATTCTACGAAGCTTAAATTGAATAGAAGTGAGAGTCTTCACTTTATACCTCCTAAATAAGAGTCAATATGACAGAAATTGTCGGCAAGTATATCCCTGTCTATCATGACTGGCCCAGCCCAACTCGCAGCGTTTTCTCAGATCTCAAACATCAACGATTGCCTCGTACCCTCAGTAAAAAGATCCGCTTCTTTCAACTAGCGCACATCCCCGCATCTCCATCCCATCCACACGAAGCAGCTCCCACTTCGCCATATTCTGCCAAAATCACCACTGCACTGCATCATCCACTGCATCATCATTTGTTGACAAATGACATACCCAACAATTTGAATTCTCTGGAACATTCGATAGGCAGTACATCGAGAGGTTAAGTATGAATTGCACTGCCAAGTAAGGACAGCTAGTGGATGTATGGAATTTCGGATGCCAAGAAATCAATCCATGTTGTTTGGCACTTGGTACAAAGCCCTAGACAATCCGAACCTCTTCTGAATAAGTCTTTCATACATTTCCACCTACAAAATGCTCCCATCCCTCGAATATATGGTTGACACCTAACCCTCATCCAATATCGAGACCCTAAATCGCCTTTCACATCCTACAGTACAAGCCCCGAAGGGTCGCATGCACTGTTAATATGCATACATATCAAACTTTTAGAGGAGCTTGCCAAGTCATCCTTATAATCATTATCAAGTAAGCATTCCGTGAAGTCGACGATAGCATCGTCATCTGTAGAATTACCTTCTGTTGGCGACAATAATACACGCTGGTTATTTGTACAATCTACCCCGTTGGAGCTTATTTTATGACTAGTAAAAAGATCGTAGCACCAAGAAGTTCGAGCATAAGTGATATATCGATCCTCGTATTAACATTCGGCAATTTTAGAGATAGGCATTAAAACAGCTCTTGCAATGTCCAGCCCCTAGTATTCAACGGGCTACTTTCGGCAACCCGGGACAGTTACTAGATCACGAGTCATCTTGATTTGCAAGTATGAAGCTAGTTTCCTTGTTGTAGTTGTCGTTGGTACCATAGCATACTCGTACTGCTAGAATGGCAGATGAATCTCGAGGAAGAAAGCCTGAGTGTGCAGATGTCGTGTTCTACATAACGTATTAGTAACCGCATGTGGACTCTGGTAGCATCAGGATGCATCATATCAGTCGTACTTGCGCACAAATAGTAATCTTTGCAAGACGATAAACCTTAGGCATTGTAACGCTCTCACTAATCCAATCTTCAGCATCATCGTGAATAATACCCAACGAATCTACCTAAATATATCGAAGCCCCGGTTCTCTGGCAACAATCACCGCATCAGAGAAATTCTTGGCCAATTTATATATATCGATCATCGTAAGCATAGATGCCAAGTTACCCGAAGCGTGTGAAGTATGGCGTAGTGGGTTATATCCCCCCAAATATGGCTCAGCGCGGCATAGAGTCCCCAGGGATGGTCCAACGGTTGACACTATAATTTCTGGTTTCGGCAAGATGAAAAGACTGGGAGCCATCTTTTGAACTAACATCTGGCAGGCGATTAGGAAGCCATGTATAATGATGAGGTCTGCAATCTGGATGACCTTTAGGCCAGTCTAAAATCCATCCTTGAATCAAGTTAATATTCAAGGAGCATAACGCCGAGAAACTTGGTAGGCGTCTTCGACATTCGGGGTGGTCAGTATCCATAACTGCTTTCGTCAGCTCTTCGCAACCACTGTTATACAAATGAGAATGGTCCTTACATACCCAGACTGTGAAATACTTTGAATCACACAACTCAACCGGTCTCTTCATAAGGCGCGATTCCATTCTCCAAAATTATCTCGCAGAATGGCCCGGGTTGAAAATTTAGACTATTCACCGTTACAATACCAGGCTACACTAAGCTTGGGGCGCTGGTATTAGAGGCAATGAATGTGAAGCTGTGTATCTTAGCCTTGCGGTTCCATGGCAATGAAAGAAGATCTTCCCACAAATATCTTTCCCTAAGTGATGCCTCACTCCGTTTTTCCGTGGGACGAGATGCCCAAATCTTGCGGATAGTTTTCTATATAAAGTGCATAACCTACAAACTTCTTTCCTGATGTCTTGAATTTTGGAAAGTTCGGAAAGAGATGAATCTTCTCATAGTCGAATTTGATTGTGCTTCATCTTCAATCTTTCGTCGATCCGGAACTATGTAGCTACAGAGCTTGCAGGTATCGAAAGGCTGTTGGAAGTTCGCGCTGGAGAGGTTGATATTTGTAATAATCGGCCTGATGAGCATTCTGTAAGTAATAGTCTGCGATGAAGCCATGATGAAAGTTTCCCAATCGCCGTAGTTACAACATCATTCGTGCCCGTACAGAAAATTATTTTTGAAACGCACGATACAATTTTGCCGTCGCAGAGCCTTATGCATGGTTCTTTGTTTGGCCGCCTGCTGCACTCGCCGGTATATTCTTGTGTCACAGTGATTAACCAATCGATCGAACAAACTGAATCCAATGTCACGTCAGACGGTCGATTAAAAGATATCAAGAAGTTGGTTCGTCGTGGCCACTATCTCTGAAATCCGATGTTGAGGTCCCGTACATTCGAGGGTTTTTCAAACTGTCTGGTCCAAGCTCACTCACGGCCCAAATTTACGAGACTTTTACCAAGGAACGAGACATATAATTTATGAGGCAGTTTCACAATCACAAGACATTTAATAGTTTTTAGGAAAGCCAGCGGTATCTTAGTTGAAGTCGGGACATAAAACGAAGTTCAGCATATCATGCGGACCAAATTGTGCCATCCGTGAGCGAACCTGCAGCATAGCTTCCAATTTCTCATGCTAATTACACTGTGCGATCAGGCTGTACACCAAACGCTAACCACAAGAACAAATATGCATATCCAGACATGCACCCGATTCACGTTTTCCCAGCTCCGCGCAAGCTCATCGCCAACATGGAGATATTAATTGATTTCTACGAGCCATCTCCAATCCTCTGACACTACAATCTATCCCATTGTTATTCTTGGTGCCCATCGTTCGATCTTCTATACAACATTCGGAGAAGGGAAAGAAAACATTGAAATTTGGCAGGAACGGCGCCGGTTTTGGCTAAAAGGGTTGTGGGAATGAAATAAAGAAATCTGAAATTATGGTCTCAATAAATTGAGAGCCAGCCAGCACATTACCTCGTGGTGCTCCGCGTGCGATTGTATCAATTCATCTTTACTCTTTCCATTTTTCCATTTTTCCATTACTTCTATTATTTATTCCTGCTGTGATAAAATATTCCATGTGCAATTGTGTAAATTTCGAGTTTGTATAACATTTCCATCATATTTTCATTGAATTATTATCCATAGAAACTTCAAACATCTGACTGATAACATTAGAAGCTGTGAAGTCTTGTAATGCCCCGAGATGAAGCCGTCGGTTATTTCAGGGGAGAAATCAATTCCAAAAGTGGGAATTTCTGGTACATCACTTCATCACTTCATCACTTCATCATATTGTGCACATCAAAGGAGTGAGAGAATTGTTCATTATTATTAATATTAACTATCACAACAAAGTATCTAAGATAAAAGATGGTGGTATGTATTGCAGAGAAAGAGTCCCCACACCCTCAAATTTGGAGTCGTGAAAGGTAGACTCGAAATCGGAAAGACTTGAACACTCTGACTTGCGAGTAGGTCTTACCGACTTTGAGATTGCAACAGCGATATTCGCTTTTGATCTAGTCATTTCTCTTCCGACAAGAAGTATCTGTTCGAGGAGTCATTTAATTTGGCTCCCCATTCGATCGAAATGCTGATATTCGCTTTTGATCTAGTCATTTCTCTTCGGTCAAGAAGTATCGATTAGGGGAGCCATTTGACTGGCTCCCCATTCGATCGAAATGCTGAAGAGTCTGGATGATTGCGGCCGGCGACAGATCATTTTGTCTTTGAAGCAATCATTGAGTATCAGCAGATAATACGAAATAGGATGAAGTAACGCTTACCGTTGTTTGATAGCCTATGAGAAACTGCCGCGAGAGGTAGAGAGGTTTGAGGTGACGAACTGCAATTAATTAAAATAATTAGTAAAGAAGAAGAAGAAGAAGAAGAAGAAGAAGAAGAAGGATAAAGTACCTAGAGGTGAGGTAGTTCCAATGTTGAAGAATTGAGGAGGATTTTTGTTTTGTGTTGGAGATGGTTTGTAAATGTGGGAAGGAGGAAATTCCGATCTATTTAAGCAAGGCAGAAGGAAACAAGCGAGCTATGGGCTAAGGGCAAGACCTATCCTTCAAGTCTAGACTAGATTCGGCTTATTGTACCGTGACTTGGCTTGATTTCTCTTAAAGTTCATTATATCGGAGCCTACAGTATCCATAGATCTGATGTGAGTGAAGTCTGATTACTTCCTTTAGAGTCTACCGCCTTGTGAGGCATGGGTAATTCACTCTGCTTCTTATGAAAATTACTACTCTTCCTTTGATGTCAGATCTCCAAGTTGCGCCCTTTGAACTTCCCATAGCCATATGCCTCACCATCCACTAGATCTGTAAGAAATAAGAATGCTTTGAAGAAGTAAAACATCTTATCAAGCCCTCTTCTGGTTCAATTTACTTTCACACATTAACTTGTTGAACTAAAGTCTGCGGTCACAAATGCAGTCAGTATAGAGTACCTAGACAATGAAACGCTGGCATAACAATAATTAGTACTTGACTGACCCTTTCTCGATTTGCTTCTCCAATTGTAATTTCGCCATGACCTTTTCCGCACATTCATTAAAGATCCTGTGCTGGTTCAAGATTTGTAAATCCTAATACCAGGATTGATACTTGCGATTCTCAAAAGAAGATCTGTTGTGATTTCGAAATGTCTATCCGTCCCCATTTTCAGCTGGATCGGCAATGAGCACAGCTTCAATTTAAACATCCAATATAAACAATACAGCATACTACACTCGATGAGCTCTTAGAGCTCAACCTTAATCTCCAGCCCTTCCTTCTCCTACTGTGCAATTCATTTCTTCAAGTTTGCAACAGTTCACCAACATCAAAGAAAAGGGTCCCCTCGCATACAGAGAGACTTGAAGAATCTTTGACGCCAGATCACTCTATTGATCAGGTTACACTTTGTAAGTCTTCTGACTCTCGATTTCACGTTTTTTATCCTATCTAGCTTACCCATTGCTACGGATTTCCAATAGTATTTTGATCAGCAAGGGAAAAATTCCACTTTCCCTTCGACGCCTCCAGAAGATTGATACGCAAGATACCACGAACTTTCCAGTCGATAATAACTTCCATTCACAAAAACCTATGGAGGTCCGTCCCAGCCTATTCTTATTTACTTAGCAGCAACAACAACGAGAAGCGTCTTCTTTTTCTAACATCACATCGGATATCATTCCCAATTGCAGAAGTTGAGCGCCTAATAGGTAACCAAAATAACTCCATGCGGTAATTCACGCTACCTGACTGAGTCACTCCAGCGTTCTTCATATTTTTGTTACCACAGCTCCTCATCATCTTTGCGAAGATTCCCATCCATACACTTCCGCCGGTGGTACTCAGACATAGCGGAGGAAATATGGCAGAGAAACAAATGGCAGATCAAGACCAAAGGCAAACTGCCTGAGCCTACCTGAGTTCCTGATCAATATCACCCCCAGCCCCAGACGTCAACTGCTTACGCAGATATTATTCAGGCATAAGCTTGGTGATTGAGAAATATTCGGAGCGTTACGCTGGTCAGAGACGCATGCTTTCAAGTAGAGGGAGACTTGGTATAGTCAAGCATTTCTGCTACAGCCCTCGACGCCAACAGACTGGTGTGCACTCTCGTCCAGCTTTCCGATAAAGTGTGAAGTTTTCATGAACAACTACGCATCTCCTACTCCATCTCTCCAATGTCTCCTGTCCTCAACTTAGCAGACTTCGAGCTACAATCTTGAGTGGCAAAGTTCTATATCCGCAGATCATTTTTGACTCACGCGCTCTCAAATCCCACGGCAAATCTTTGCTCCAGTCTTCAAATCAGCAAATCTCCTTCCTCATTCCAACAATATTGCGAGTGCTTCCCCCCCTACCTTCACCAATATCTTCGCGCCTCACCTTCCCCCACCTCAAATCACAACATTTACACCCAATCTTCTCTCGCCGCCAGCAGCTACCATAACCTCGCATACACCTCAAAGCGCACACAGGTTTTCTGGGAACCCACAAATAACTATCAACTCACCAGCCAATACCACCTCAGCGGAAATCCATCTCATCAATCCTCAACTCTCTACAAACTTCCACACCAACAATCCCATCGCAGAGATGCGTCTGAAATTTGAATTGGACATATTGTTACCTACTTGATCGCAGCAGCATGTCCGTTCATATCACTTCACCAAGCTAATCAGATCCAGCAGCATCTCCTCCACCCGCACCAATCTGAAGCAATGTGCTCAATGCAATAACAAGAACGAAAAAGCCGAGGATGAAAATTCAGCAAATGTAGATTCTATCGATAGAGACACTGAGGAGCATCTCAGTCCGAGAGAAATGATCTGCCATGGATATCATACATCATACGCCAAGCCTAGCTCAAACCTACTAACATATACCAACAAGCCATTCATAGCACTACACTTCTTCCATGCTTGTTTTTGGAGCCTAGAAGCACAAACGGTCTATCACTTCTGATATCACGAGTCATAACCCATAAGCCCTGAGTCATATATATCTGCATCACAGGATCCCAACCTAGGTAACAGATACTCATCTCTCTCTCTCTCTCTCTCTCTCCTGAACTTTGGCTCCCTCAATTCCAACTCCCTTACCTGAGACGTGCAAGAAAAAAAAACTAAAATCTTCACAGTAGAACCATCATTCCACCAACAAAATAACTAAAAACCACATCTCACAAACAAAAACTCCGCAACCATCCCAATCCCTACCCTATCTCAAGCCAATGCTTTCACGAACGATACTTCTATAAGAAAAAAGTCCACCTCCCACCCCGCACATCAAACCAGATATGCAACCACTTTAAACGACATCGCCACAGCCAGAAAGGGTAAAAGCATCAAACGTTGAATCCCCCAGTAGGCCACCTCATTCGCCCATATACCAAAACCAACAAGCAACAAGCAATAAGCAAACATTCGATTTCTTTACCTCCC
>NGKG01000005.1:1772198-1834214 GCA_002162505.1 Myriosclerotinia scirpicola | reverse complement strand
CCGCCCGCAAGCACGTGAATCTACAGAGAGTGTTCGTTCTATCCTTGTACTTTGTAGTTCACTTTCTCTACGGCATATGTTCGTGATTCTTCATTTTGCAGTCGCACATTCTTTCAATAACTACAACATTCAATTTCAACTTTCCAATGAATATTCTATCACAACCACGGGTCCTTCCATCCGGCTTGACAGAAGCAAAATTCGAGGAAGCATGCGATGCAGTTGCCGCAGTAATTGGGGATGAAAATGTTTCCAGAACTCATGAGTATGGCAGCTTGGAAGGGCCAGCTGGTGAGAAATCGTACGGCGATCATTATGAAATGCGAGGGATTGGCCGTAACACCCCGAGTGGAGCCTTCAGGCCATCTTCCGTTGAAGAACTGCAAGCCATCTTGAAAATCGCGAACCAGTATCGGCTCCCACTCTGGGTCTTCTCACGTGGCAAGAACCTAGGGTGAGATTTCGAATTCTCCCTTAAATCCTTCTCCAAGTGAACAATGACTAACTCGATTTACGAAGTTATGGTTGCACCGCAGGGATAGTCAAAGGCACCGTGGCGCTTGACTTACATCGTATGAACAAAATTATCGAGGTGAGTGAGGAATATGGCTACGCAATTGTGGAACCGGGAGTTTCGTTCTTCGATCTCTATGAATACATAAAGAAGAAGAAATATAAGCTATGGATGTCTTGCCCAGCACTTGGGTGGGGTAGCCCACTGGGAAACACCACCGAGAGGGGATTTGGTTATACACCATATGGGGAGCATTCGCAAATGCAATGCGGGCTAGAGGTCGTTCTCCCAAATGGTGAGATCGTTCGGTCGGGTATGGGTGCTCTCGAAGGAAGTGATATGTGGCCTTTATTTAAAGGGTGTGACCGATTGTCCATCCTATGTTTCCATTTTAACTGACGAACTATTTAGCGGTTTTGGCCCAAGCATTGATGGACTTTTCTATCAGTCAAATTTAGGTGAGCTGAGGCACTGGAGAAATCAATCAATTTCAATCCGATCCTAATAATATTATATAGGAATAGTCACCAAGATGGGCATCCACCTACAGCCTGCACCACATTACTTCATTGACTGCACAGTCTGGGTTCCACGAGAAGATGATCTTGGCCCCCTAACTAGTACAATAGCTAGTCTCCAAAGACAAGGCCTTCTTCAATCCCATGCCGTAACTCTCAACGTTCTGAGAGAAGTCGTTGGCAAAGGCCCATCAGCCGCAGCGAGTTTCGTGCCCTACTGGCAACAAGGCAAAGCGGTTCCAGACAGTGTTTTGATTCAAGCGCAGAAAGAACACGGACTGGGGTACTGGAAAGGGTGCTTCGCAATATACGGCACAAAAACCATTGCTGAAACCACATGGTCCGAGATCCAGAAATCTTTCGCGCACATCGAAGGTGTGAGATTTGAAGGGAGGTCGGCGTGTGGAAAAGACCATCTCGTTCCTCTCACTCCGGATGAGATTCCGATATTTGATCCCCCAACCACAGGGTTACCAACCATGGCTCCCCTTCCATTGATGGACATCCGAGGAGCGCCTGGTGCCCATACATGTTTTTCACCTCTGTTTCCTACAGGCGGCAAGGAACTTTCCGAATGGTTCGTACGTGCAAAAAGGATGTTTGTTGAAGCCGAAGTTGATTTCTTTGCCGATTTTCATACGTGGGGAAGATACACTATCGCTATTGTTGTCATGATTTTTGGTCCGGGTATGGGACCTGCGGTGGATAAATTGTATGCGGATTTGGTTGCTGATGCTGCTGCGACTGGGCATACTGAGTATAGGACCCATATTGACTACATGGATAACATCGCTGGCCATTTCAATTTCAATAACGGAGCTCAAAGGCGATTGCTGCAGAGCATCAAGGATATCACCGACCCAAAAGGCATTTTGAGTCAGGGGAAAAGTGGATTATGGAATGCGGGGTATTCGAAAGTAGGAGCTGGGGGAGTCAACAGCAGCATTTGAGGGATTGCCGAATTCTGTTTGTAATTTATATTCTTCTTTTGTCCGAGTCTCAAATTCCATCTCTTTCAATAAATACAAAGAAAATTTCACGAGGAAAGCGTGAAGTGATTTCATTACGTGGATACGGCAAATGGCTCATCCTAACAGGTCTGCATTTGCATCATGTCCATTAAACTGCCACAAGGCTACCTAGCGAGATAGAGACTGGAAGGAATGGAGCTTGAATATCACTGAAAGATTATAAGTAGTGATTCTTGTTTGAGCAGAAGCAGGCAGGACGTAAGTGCCTTCCTAGACAAGTTTTGCCGTTGAACCTGTATATATAGAGTTCAATTTCCAAGCAGAAATCAATATCTGTCTCTCTCCAACCTGTTCCCTAGGCAGTAAAATAATAAAAGTGATGACCTTTATCTATCACTTTCGGCCTCGATCTATTTCCATCCGGTAGTGCATTTTTAATCGTATCAACCCTTTTTCTGACTGGACAACCAAAAGGCATCCCTCTTAGCCAAAAGCCACAGGATGGGAACTTTGCACTCTCTTGCCACGACCTCAAGTCGCTCCGGCCAGCCAATCATCAACTCGAGCATCAGATCCGGAGAAGCTGGTTCTGACGACTGTTCAAGCATATCCAATGTCTTCTCAACCTGCTCCACCAAATACTGGGCGGTCGATCAACAGTGCTGAAGCTCTAGAAGCGAGAATCGCGTGCAAGTAGGAGATTCCTGGGTGAATAAAGCTTTTGGCTGCCATTCCTCCCCCTGGAATGAGAACTGTGATGCTATCACCTTTTTAGGGATTGTGATATAGTCGTCCGCGAACTATTGCTAATCGCTATTGTGTAAGTTGTTGGGTCAAACATGTTTTCTCCTTGAAATTAATGTTGCGACGGGGGACAGATTTTTGGGCTCTGGGGAATCTTATAGTGAGATTTTTTTCCTTGGACACGATACTGGAATGTAGTGGAAATTTTAGTAAAGCAAGGCTTATGTAATTCCATCATATACTAACAGTAGTTTCCGCACCATCTCCCCGGTCCCTAGTTTCCCCACACCCTAATCTCCCCGCACGGAGACTAAAATTATCCATGTAATGATCAATATTAGGAGTAAGAAAGTTGAGAAGTTATGTTGTTATTTGCTGGTCCGTAGCTACCTACTTTCTTCCCGCGTACAAAGAAAGAGCAGTCAAAGATGCTAGGAATGGAAAGAAAGAGAGAAAGGGGGGGGGGAAGCGAGGAAAATCAAAACGTCCAGAACCCCGAAAACTTGAATTGAAGACCGTTTAAAGGTAAGTTCTGTATGCTAGAAATAACTCGCCAAGTCAATTACGCTTTCTCTGCCATGGAAATCCTTGGCTACAATTCCTTGTTGAATGATAGTATTTTGATCTGGGAGTTAAGAGGACTTTGATAGGAAATGATTTGAAAGCAAGCCAGCGGTATCCTCCTGCCCCCTGGAAGCCCCAAAACTGCACCTTGATCCAAACACCTCAAATTTAATCATTTTGTACCTAAGACCTCTAGGGCACAAAGGAAAGAGTTCTGGGTAGTACATGTTATATTCACGTAGGCGCCTTTATACTTGCTATTCTCGCGCTTCAGGTAAGCATATTTTAGGACTTTCACTGAGCTGCGTGGTAGACGTGAATTCAATCTCAGATTACTATATAAGGGGCTATCTGTATGGTAATCACGGTCTTACTCTTTGTCCTCGTCATCAACCCAGTTTCCGTGAAGACCCGTTCGCAGTCGGACAGGCAACTTGATAAGAGCAATCTCCTTCGTGAAATCCTTAGTATCAAGTATCACTAGCTCGCTTGACATCTCTTTATAGTTATTGAGCAGCACCATTACGTAACCATCACCTTCCTCAGCATCCTTTGCACGCGGGATGAATACCGGTTCTTGACAGAGCTTGTAAGGTCCGGCAAAATATTTGACGTACTTCTTGGTCTTGGCATCGTGGAACCCGATTCCGTTGTAGAGGGGGTGGCCACCTAGTTTGTTAGTAATGATGTCTTTGTATAACAATGAAGCAGAAAATGATTACCTCCAAATACAGGACCAATGACTCGCATATCAGTTCCTGCTTTTTTATCCATGACGGTGAAGAATGTCTTGGTATGTCTTCTTGTGGAAAATCTGTCGTCGATGCGAGGAAATTCCATGTCTTCGTTGACGATGATATCAGCTACTTTCAGATCCAGATCAGAGGTATGATAGTCGATATCCCAGCAAACGTAATCACTTTCGGGCTGTCCTGGCAGGGGTGCTTTTCCATCCTTGTCCGGCCACCAGAAGAAAACGTTGTCTTTTGAGTAGGCCATCTGAAGCATAATGTGACCATTCTCATCTTCGAACGCGTTGGCAACGTGTCCAGCAAATCCATTGGGTGCTCGGAACCACTAAGAATTGTTCAGCTGCTTGAATGCAAGGCTCTGTTGGAGTATAAGTTACCTTGACATCCGATCCCTTGGCCCCTCTTCGAGGGAGAACCCCAATGTACATAGGGACGGTACTATCCCATTGCCAGTGCTCACCACCTGCTTTCATTCGCTCCAGATCGCTCAATTGTGGGATTATGGGAAATATGACCTTGAATGAACGATTAGATATTGGACAATGAGAAGTGGATTGTACACAAAATTGTCAACTCACATAATTTTCGGTCACGCCAAAGTCATGAATCATGCCGGCAATTGGCGCAAGGAGCCACACAGTTTCGGAAAACTTGCCAGTCCTATCAATGCTGTAGTAGCAGACATCCAAAGTAGCATCACCTTTGGCTTCGTATCCAAAGCAGACCATCTCACGCGTGGTGGGGTCAAACTTCGGGTGCGCGGTGAAGGTCAAACTCGGTAACTGACCATCAAAGTCCCAGAGACCGATGGTCTCCAGAGTGTCAGGATCCATGGCATATGGGGGCGAGTCTTCTTTCAATGCTAGAAGCTGTCCACGCCAATAAACAACATTGGTGTTTGCTGTAGATCGAATTTTGAATTCAACAGCATCCGTGTACTTGTTTCGGTATTTGCCTGCCCATCCACGGTGCAAGTTTAGCAATCTTCTACTTCTTCTAGGAATCATTAATACGCACCTAGTAGCGAGCGACGAGCCTCGGCCTCGCGTACAAATTTCTCGGTGCGAACGTATCTCTGCTTGAAATCAACGTGACCATTCTCGAACCGAAACGCGCTGATGTTTCCATCGCCGTTGAACCACTATCATTCAAACGCTGGATTAGTATACTGCTTTGAGGTTACAGATATGCGAGTTGATGAGTAGCTGGGCAGTTGACCAAAAATAATGATGTGAAAAAAGTCCTCACCGGGTTGCCGCCAGGTATGAAGTTTGGAAATTGCGGCTCTGGCATGACACGATAGAAGGTACCTCGCAGTGCAGTTGGGACAGTTCCATGGATCTCTAGGTTGTTGATCTCGCCCTCGAATCGTACAGGGCGCATGAAGCCGGATTCATGAGGTGCTGTGAAGACCCTGGGTGGTGAGACCTGCTCTTTGTTATTGTTAGACATGGTGGTGATGGGTTTTAACACAAGTTGTAAGGCAAAGGGGAGATGAGAGATATTGATTTACAGGAGAATTTGGAGAATCCCTTATGATATAAGAATCCGTCCAACACCAACCTCGGCGCACGTGATGACGCATCGGCTCCCTCAAAGCATTACATCCAAACGAATTGAGGAGGCCGCGCGTTCTTTTGATACTTAGCTCGCAATCTAGGTGACATTCGACATTCCGAAGCAAATGCCGGGTTCTCGTTCTTTTGATACTTAGCTCGCGATTTAGCTGACTTTCGACATCCCGACGCTGAATGCCGCGTTCTCGATACTCAGCTCTCCTGGTTTTTGTGGGGTTGTGGGGTCGGTACGGTGGGGGGTATGTAACTTGCTCTCCCCCCCCTTTTAAATAAAGCTTAAATAGTGGGTACTTTCTATAATAATAAATCAGTTGTAACAATCATTAGATAGCTATATTATTCTAAGTAGTAGATTCTGTTGGCTTATAGGAGTGGAGTAGACCCAAAGTTTAACCCCCTATTAAGAGGGGGAAGAGTTGAGAATATATTTCGAGAATCAACTTGGAGGGCCTCTACAGAGTCTACACCCCTCTCATGCTAGGTTAATTCTGTTTCATATTTATATGAAACGACTTTAGCTGAACTTTATTTTAATATACTACCTTATCTCGCATTAATTCTACAAATCCTAGGTACATATAATATGATACATATGCTTGTACAAGTATTACTCTACGTACTGTATAGTATCTTGCCCACCGCTCATCGAAATACACAATACTAAACAGCAAATACAGATGCAATGGATGATTCCACTCTTCAGGAACTACCTCAGAAACGTGAGAAGGTAGCACTGGCTTGTTAAGAATGTCATGAGAGGAAGAGGAGATGTGATGGTGCCAGGCCATTCTGCGGGGGCTGCACACGGAAATCATCACAACTCATCTGCGTTTTCGAGGATGATAGAGTCACTGAATTCTGGGTCGGGACTTATGAGAGAGCCCATGACTCCTGCTTGCTAATACAGTCACTGTATTACGTTGACAGTTACGTTAACTCTTTGTATGCAAGAATCCAAGCACTGGAGGCTGCTCAACACACCCCGAATTCAGCCGTTGCTGCGGCAAATCAACATACACAGACCCTATGCATCTTTCAGGAGAAATGCGAACAAACTTGGTCACCGTTACTCATTGTACTCCACCAGACACTGTATCAGTCCACGGTAACTCTAGCTACCCAGCACTGGTTGGTCAGAGCAGTTGGGTAATAAGTCCTGACCCCACGCCAAAGGAACCTATGAAGTAGTTTCAACACGTTCAGATCAAATTCTCTGTGCTCTGGAATAGAAACTTCTGAATCAAGACAGCCAGACTTACCAAGCAATGAGGGTGGCTCTCATACGGACCCATGCAGTGGAAGTGAGGATGAGGATGGCATAGATGTGATAGGCACTGAAAACCTAGTGAATTCTGGGACCGGCAAGCAACCACGCAGTTCTGCTTACTTTGGTCCCTCCAGTACCGTCACTTTCATGGCATGGCAACGGGACATCCCCGAACGGGCTTGGACAACGCGGCGTTGACTATGGTGATATCGCAGCGCAGAACGAATTTCTACCCCGTACTGGGAAGACGGCGGTGCGTGACGCTACACGCGAGGAATTTACAGACTTTAATCCCCTCGAGTACTGCATCCCATTTTATCAGGAGGCGGACGAACTTCTTTACAGCTATTGGATTTCCATCTGGAGCCTATAGTCAGTGCTACACAGGCCTACTTTCATTGCCAAATATGCTAAGGTTTGGGAATCGACCCCGCTCGACTCCTGCTCTCCGAAGAACATAAGCGTTGGGAGAAAACTACCACTTCTTGTGAGATCGCAAGAGAAACTGTTCTACTGTTTGCTCAACTCGGTGTTTACTTTAGGCTGCAGTTTTCATCCCAACCTTAGTCCTAAAGACAGGGTTTCCAGAGCCACATGTATTTCAAGCGAGCAAATCAACTCATGACTTTCGATCTCCTAGAGCATCTGTCCTTCTTGGCAGGTATTTTGCTTTCATACAAAAACACTTTTACAGAATCCAAGATATATAGTTCTGTAAGAACAATTAGCTATCTTTCCATGTACTGCAGCACAGCCAAGGTCATTTACTTACCGACCCAGAATTCTGTCTATGACACATGGTAGACCTTCAATGCTCTCTCCTGCAACCACACGAAATATGATTCTCTCCTCAATTATTGACGACAAACTTTTGACAAGTGATCCGCAGCGTCCAGGATCTCAACCAGCCGATAAATTCTCAGAGATGGCATTCTACATACACGCGCTCAGGCTGCAAGAGGTTCTTGGTCAAATTATCAACGCTCTTTATGCTGGGGCGCATGATCAATCATTAGACTGCACAAATCAGAACGGAAGTTTAAAACTAAGTTCCAACGATGAGTGTTCCGACTTCAGGGAAAGGTTCACTTGTGGTGATGTTCAGACTATCCTCTTATTGGACACAACCCTTACAAAGTAGCGTCGTAATTTGCCTCCGGAATTGAAAATCGACACGGAGGTGCAGGACTGAACGGCCAATCATTCTCCCGAGTCAAAGATGTTGCCCCGGCAGAGAAACGCTCTGCAGGCAAGCTTTAGCTCACCTAGTGAATGTATCATCATGTATGAAGTTTCCTTGGCACTAACTAAGCAGATACGTACCTCCTTATCCGAATTCTAGTTTTCCGACCGGTTTTACTTGCACTCGCGGGCTGCGACGACCAGGCTGGCGGGGTCGAGCCCTTCGAGCAATGCTTGACTGAAGCAATACTACACAAAACCTTTCTTGCAAAGATCTCTGCTCTTGTGTAGAAGCCGCACAAAGTTTGGTAGAGCTAATATGCAACTGCCTGCCCAAGATCGCAATAGTGATGCATGACCCGCATGACATAAGATAAAGTTCGCGTGTGTTGTTCTCCTCGTCTGAAATAATAGATCTCCAGAGATCTATTGTGTACAGATACAACGCCGTGACTTTGCAGAGTTTTGCATATCGAAAAACGGGAGGGCGCATAAACTCAACCTTCCCAAGCGAAATTGCCATATACCTCAATCAAGATCACATACAGCGCCATGATAGCAGAATCACTAGTAGTGAGTCAATTGGATTGGGCAATATCAAATTGGTTTCTCAAACCCTTAGTGTGCATTTAGCTGTTGTGTAGCCGTTCACTAGAATCGCAATATCACGAAGAGCCCGAGTCAATAGCCTCCATTGTAAGAAGGTCTCGATCGCTTCTTTAAGAATCCTTTAAGATCCAAAGACAGATGTCCTCGTAGCAGAGCGTTTTGAACTGCCGCACTAGCTCATTAATTCTGGCAGATTCGCACGTCGGAAGTTTTGGGGTCGCCAGCCACACAGGTGCTCCAGAGTCATTGACCTCACTGATGAATCTCTCGGTGGTGCCCCCAGTCGCAGTATCATTAGTACATCCAGAGTTCTACTCAAAATCGTCCGCATCACTATCATCTATAAAGTCGCCATCCTCGCCACCCTAAACGTCTTCAATATCATTACCATTATCGCTCTCATCGTTTTAATCAGTCTCCCTTGGCTCTGGAGGAAGTTGCGCGTCGTGGTACGTATCATTGGCGAGTAGATCTTCAAGACCTCTTCCCCGGGGCGCGTGAACGAGTTCAGCTTATCTGCAGCTCGTGTAGGATCGGAAGAGCATTATTATGGCGAAATTGAGACGATCGTCTTCGGTAGGGAAGATGAACTGATGGCGGGCCCAGTGCCAAACGAGTAAAAGCAGTAGGTCAAACACGACTCTCAGTTCGGCATTGATGTACTAGTATCCAATAAGTATAAAGATAGAAGGGTATTCAGAAAAACGTAATACCTTGACAACTTCAGTAGAATTGTTAGTTTTGAACTCTCACCAATACTAATTGACGGATTTCCTCTTCCCTTTCTTTCGCCTCTTCGCCGGATAGGTCTCGCAGATTTGGTAGAGGAAAGACACCATCATCCCTTTATTACGGCTCTATGGCTTAAATACCGATCCCATTAGATTACCGATGCAGGAGCAGGAGCAGGAGGAGTAAGCACATCCTTCAACTACGCCATAAAAGATGTAATCAACAGATTGAACATCCCCGTCATACAAGCCTCCCTCGCAATCTTTTAAAGTTTAAAAAGAATAAGAAATAATTTCTCAAATCATATTTTGAATAGTCACTTTCGTGTTAAACCTATCATACATCATCTATACAAATATTAATATGAGGACATACCCCCTCGCCCCCATAGCTCACTGCGCTCGAAATATTGAAGATATACTTTATCTATCTATATATTTCTTTTCCAAATAGTCTGCCCCCACGGCAGTGGCCCCCGGAGGGCCAGCGGAGCGTCATTCCATCATCATTCACATCAGGAGATTCTCAATGATTGACATCTGATCTGATCAATGAGAACCTATCGGAATGTATATTAAAATTGAAGTATTTACTCTATCCTATTGCATGCATATGAGCGTATACTAGATAAATATCTCCATACTCAGAGGGCGTGGATGTATTCGACTAATATTCCTTATGGTAAAAGGTCATCGATTGGTGGATAAACAGTACATCTATGGATTTACAAAGAATAAGAAAAGAGGTACAGTATTCAAAAAATATTCCGAAATCCCAGAGATGAACAAACAAATCATATCCCATTCAGCACACTAGAAGAACATATTATACCATTAGCATCATGTCACAGCATCACAGCATCACAATAACACAAATCAATATCAAAATCAAATCACTACACATCAAACAGACATACAAAATACAAAAGTTATAAGTAGTTCAAATAATTTAATTAAAATGAAAGACAACTACTATCCTATCATATCCCTTAGGATCTGGGTTCTCCCAACTCCCGCTAAATGCGAATTCATCTCATCTCATCTCACCTCATCTCCTCTCATCCCATCTCCTCTCATCTCCTCTCATCTCCAATTGAATTGCCTGTTTTCCTCACTCACACTCTCTCTTTCTCTCATCCAATCATGATATGGTTTATATACAAATGCAGCCTGTGGTCTGGTCCGGTAATATAATACAAAGCTCTATGCAAAAAAAATTTATTATGTCCGAAAATCGAAGAAAAAAACGACCACCCATTCGCTCTGCACGACTTGATACGCCACGCCATCCTCTTGGGGTTTGTGATTATATTCTCTTTCTCTCTTCGGATTGTTCTGATAATTTCAAACGTATGTGGGAATGGATCCCGGTGGATTAGATCACTCTTCACATTACCAAGTAAAACTCTCCTCGATAAAATCCACTACCCCTTCTTCTTGAACTTCTCTCACGGCTTCTCGAATACTATCCTGTAACGCTCCTGGTCCACAAACAGTAACGCACATAGCGCCCACTTGTTCCCTGACCTCCGACTGTAACAACAAGTTGATATTCGGTCTACCGGGCAACATTTGTACTGTCGCACTTGGAGAATGAATCTCCCTTGGATTCTTTGGTTTCGTGACGAATAATTTGATGGTCAGGATGTCACGACGTCCTGGCATGGACAAGATTTCGTCCATCCAAGGTCGCACCCATTCGAGATGTTCGACGTCACGAATGATCCAAACAAGGAGGACCTTTTTGGTGGCGATAGTACCGTCGTTGAAGCCTTGGATAAGATGTCTCACGTAGGGGATTTGATGGGTAATCCCAGATGAACCAGCGAAGAGGACGGCGTGACCGTAGGAATCTAGGGAATGGTGGCCAGCGTATGGTCCTTCGAATGCAGCTTTGAGTTCTAAAGCACGTGGACCGGCTGCTTTAGCTGCGTCGAAGAGACGACGGGTCAAACCAGTTTGTGCGTGGATGACAAAACTAATATCGGTTGATTGTCCTTTTAAAAGAATTTTCTTCTCGTTGAGTGGGAGTTCTGGTGAGAATCTTGGGCGGTGAGAAACCCAAGCAATGGAGAAAGGATGTGATTCCCAGAAATTGAGTTTGGCAAAGCGAAGATAGGCGTGGGAGCCTGGCCTGACGTCGAGTTTCTTGGGTAAGTGCATGGTGACACGGCAGGCATCTCCGGGCATAGCTTCGATGGAGGCGGTGGTCCAATTGCTGTTACTGTAGTTGCACCAGATAATACGAGCCATTCTGAAGACGCGATCAGCAACCCAGAGAAAGGCGACGGCGCGGATGTAAGGCTTTTGGGGAAGACTGGGGATATCACAATGAATCCAAACACCAGCGATGGCGACGGCGGCGAAGATGATGTGAAGGTTGAGGAACGTTTCGTAGAAGGCGTGACGAACTGGGGATGGCGATGTGAGGAGGATAAGGACGAAGGCAACGGTACCCATCATTCCATAGGAGCAGAATGGATCATGCATAAGTTTGTCCCAGACACCGGAGAAACCTGTATCAGCGTATTGTACATATGCCCAACATGACGTATGTACAAGAGACTCCAATACGACAATCCTTCCCATCCATCGATGCAATAAGTTGTAGGTATCGAAACTGATTTGAAGCCATCCAATGAGGGGATTGTTGCGCCCAGCAAGGATTATAAGTGCGATCATATTACACACAGCAAGAACACCAGATCTTCCTCTCAACTCAGCTACGATAGAATACTGGTTCTCTCTGCTGTAATCCAGAACCAAGGTATAGGCGATGTTCATCGACAGGTAAACGATCAAGAGTAGGGCATGCCATCTGGATGGAAGGGTTCCCATATTCACAGCCGATGACAACTTGAACTCTCTGTTGTGACGTTTGTTCCATAACGGCGCATATAATAGATGTTTCTTAACTTTCCACCAACTTGATCTGTTCTGCTGGAAATATCTTTGTTGATTCGCGTTACTGTACAACCCTGTCATATGTCGTAGGTGTGACTGGGCTCTATGCATTATCCTGAAGATAAGAATGAGCAATGCCATTATTCCTAAGCACCACCATAAAACATCTCGTAAAAGATCGTTGACATCTTGATTGACTCCATTTAATTTGGTGGCGTACATTCCTATCGTATTGCTAGGTGTAGCAGCAGCTTCTGTTGTGGTTGCATCTTGTAAACTTGTGGTGGTTGCGCTGGTTGCTTCTGCTGCGGCTCTGCGCAGAAGATGGAGCGACTCCATCTCAATATAAATTTAATTTCTTATGTTGATGTATGTGAAAAGAATGTAAGAAGAAAAGAATGGTTTGGTTTATTGTCTGAAACTATGTAAAGGTCCCTTCTATGTAAATCTATATGCGAGCAGTTGGTTGGTAAGTAGTATTCGGGGTTTGGTATATGGTCGTAAGGTCTATGGGATTCAAGATTCGAGATTCGAGATTCGAGATTCGAGATTCGAGATTCGAAGGAGACCTTCGAGGAGGGTTATGGTGTTTATTTACAATCAAACTCGAGTCTTATTGTTTGATTGTTCTCTATTGTGTCGCTCTGTCGCTTGGCTGTTCTTTTTTTTGTTCTTGATCTGGAAACAAAGTAATATAATTTTCGATGAGTGACATGCTGCAAAAGTCCTTTGTTCTTGATATAAACGAATGAATCAAGAATAGAAACGATTATGGAGCTTGTTTGTTTTGTGACAAAGAGTGTGAATGGAATGAATGGAATAGAATGGAGAAAATGATTGAAGAATCAGAAAGTACCTAGTCTCCGGGACTTTTATGAAAGTAAGAGGCACAAAAGGCACAAAAAAAGAGTGAATAAATAAAAGTGGTTTTATTGTTGGAAATGAAGATCTCGAGAAAGCAAGACGCAAGTCCAAAAGTCAAAAGTTAAAGAAGGGCGGCGATTAATAAGGGTATAAAAGAGTTGATGTACGGAGTAGGATGGATATTTTTGGTTGATTGGTTTTGGAGTCTTGGACTCTTTGGTATGCGCAGTGGGGGATCCTCTTTTTTGTTTGTTTTTGGTTGGAAGATGTTGCTGTTGGATCTGTACCTGGTCTGTACCTGGTCTGTCTGTACCTGGATTGGTGGGTCTAGGGACTTCAAAGTACAGTATGTACCAATTTGTGATGGGATGTTGGCAACCGATGATTTTAATTTGTATGATGGATGATGGATGGTGGATAACCTGACTTGGAGGCTTGGAGCGCGAAGTCTGGTGGTCTTGTGAATCAGATATATTGCTTTCAATATAAAATGTTATCCGAATAGGAAAACAACGCCTAGATGATATGATATCGGTTCCAAGGTCATCAGTACATTCTTGTGAATAGCTTCAAACGAAACGAAAGCCCTGTTGTCTTCGTGTAGAGCGGTATATGTATGGCCCTGGTAGATAAGAAAGAGCTCTAGAAGAGATTCAGCCCCCTTCTTTAACGAAAGTAAGGATCCTGATGAAACAAAAGTTAAGTGGGCGAATGAGTGCTGTCAGTATGTACTATCAAGAAACGAAAGGTATTAGATACACCATATACCGATGAATAGTATTGATTATTATTCTCTTGATGATGCTGTACATAGTACATACACAGCAGAGAGAAAGAGAGAGACGACCTAGAGTAGAAGAGAAGAAAGTGGATAACTGCATCTCTCTAGAGTCTAAATCCCGTATTACCGTATCGATAATTTGAATCCATTGATTAATCTCATTCCTAGTAAAAAGTAAAAAGTGGTCCATCCGCATCCAATCCCTGGCTCATCATCTGCTTTTTTTAAGCCATTAATCAATCCATCACTGCTGTTTTGGTTATAAATGAGATAGCCGCAGCGTATCATGCCAGTTCAATCCATAATGGCCTTGAAATCAGTCTTGGATCTCTTGGGTCTTCGGAATAGGACCGCATATGGGATTGCATATGGGCCTGTCACTGCTGTCAGTGATCACTTAAGTAATGGATAATATACCCAGTAAGCATTCTCTCACATGCGAGCCATAGTAGGTACTAGGTAGTGAACATCATATATGCAAGTGGAAGGCAAGTGGAAGGTTCAAGACCAAGACTCTCAAGTCTAACAAGGAATAATAGAGAAACACAAAAGGTTGTTGGTCCAATGTTTAAAAGGTTGATCTTCAAATCATTGTGGCTGATGACAAAGACAAGGAATTATTGGTTAATAGAGAAGGAGAACAAGCAAGTATAAAAAAAGGTAACACAACCGACAAGCAATCCTTTCATATCCTCATCCAATTACTTCCAATGTTTTGAAACAGAATGCACTATTTGTCCGTCCGTGAATCCGTGATCCACTCAGGGGTTTATATCAGGGGTAATTGGAAAAACAACCATGGTCAGAGATGAGATGGTCAGATTTATCACGATAGATCTTTGGAACCCTAAGGAATTTAGTAAAAGAAAAGACGAATATGATTATTACAGGCCAAGACGGAACACTTCAAAAGGAAGATTTTAAAGATGTTAACCTTTGGTGTTCACGAGTTTTTATGTCTGTGAGTTTGTTTCTTTCGTCCTTTTGTCTGTGATATTATCTGTGACAGCCATTGAAGGCTTGAAGCTTCTATGGAATAATGCAATTCGTAATTCGGTACATGGCTAAAGGTATTTGAGATACGCCATGTTACATATACCTTAGTTAACACCAGGTCATCAATCGTAATTCGGTACATAGCTAAAGGTGTTTGAGATACGCCATGTTACATATACCTTACCTTAGTTAACACCAGGTCATCAATCGTAATTCGGTTCATGCATCAGGCTGTCATCATGATCAAGAATATCATGCCGCCAGATTCAAGCCTTGAAGCTTGAAGCTTGAAGCTTGAAGCTTGAAGCTTGAAGCTTGAAGCTTGAAGCCTTCTAACCTAGATCAGTAAAAGGGCCGGGGTTACATTCTTTTCTAACCAGTCCTTGGGTACTGGCGAGTTGCGACTCGCGACAGTACACTGAGTACAGCAAGAATCCCTTGAGTAAATCCAGTCGTCCTCGGTCGTATAGTAAAAATCCCTGGAAACATTTCGATAGAAGAAGTTCTCCCAAGTAAGCGAACAGGCGAACAGCACTTTAGGAACCCTTGGCCATTTCTATTTGATGCGAACGTACTTGAGGAACCCTTGAATACTAGTAGCTACTAGGTACTAGGTATACTCAATGAAGTCTGGACCCCCCAAAAAACGTGCTCAAGTAAGAAGAAAATTCCGCAGCCGCCGACCGAAATCCGAGAAGAATCCCAAAGTAGATGACAGCAGGAAGCGCCAAGCTCATCTCCCTATCAAACAGAAACGTCCATCCGTTTCGAAACCATCCAAAGGAGCAGAGTGGAAATAAAGAATTCATGAAATCTTACAAAATTCGGGTTACCAGGTTAACTTGAAGATGTGAAGAGAATCTTGTTTATCGGAGTAGTAATAAGTACTCGAGTAGATGAGATGAACCCACTCACCAAGTCTAGTATTATCATGTGCTGATGTGATTAATCGGGTCATATCAGATCTTTACTTGAATTAACATCTGTGATCCTTTACATTGAACTCATCTAGGTCAAATGAAAAGATGATGTACATGTAGCATGATGTAGGTGAAGCTTGAATTGGTTGAATTGGTTGATCGTTGAGTTTTCTAGAATTGATCGTCCTGCTCATGAATATCGTCTTTCTCTTTTGGGTTTTTGGAGACAGACCCAACAGCCCTGGAGGAGACCCAAGATCTATCTCATCTGAGCCACTTGAGCCACTTGAGCCACCTGAGCCACCTGAGCCACTTACGCCTCAGCCTTACTTCCGCCAACTCGGTCGGTCATGGATAAATAATCCACCGATATAAGGCCACAAGGCTAAAATTCTTTCCGATTTTCAGCGAGCCTGTAGAAATTCCAAGTTCGTGAGGTATTCAAGTATTCAAGCAATTGACTCTTCCTCTTCCTCTTCCTCTTCCTCTTCCTCCACAACTCAATATGGGATCTGGCGCTTCGAAACCTGAGGAACCTCCCAAGGTACAAGTATGGGCTAGGTAATTCTCCTCCTCTATCTTTTTAAGCTTGTTCTGTTTCGTTTGGAAAGGGAAGCTTCAATGTGCTAATGTGAATCTGGGAATGTAGTGAAACGCCTGTACGGTTCTCGGAACAACTTATTGATTCTTTGCAGTCGAGTTCTGAGGTATGTTTTTTATTCCAGCCCCAAATTATCTAGTAGTGATAAAGAAAGGTCCTAACACAAACCTCAATAGTCCGATTCCACCCGCGCCAAAACCCTCGAACTTCACATCCAAGCCCGCGTCGCCAGCGAACTGAAGAAACTTCAAGAGCGCGCCTCTAAAGACTTCGAAGAACTTACCGCCAAACTCTCTACCGAAGATTCTGCGCCCCCTTCTGAAGAGAAATCTGCAGGTGATAGCTTGAGACAATTGGGTAGAAATGCGGTGCAGAAGGATGTAGAGGGGTTGAGGAAAAAGTTGGAGCAGAGGAAGAAGGTGCAGGAGCTGGACGAGGGGGTTGAGAAGGCAAAGAGTGAGGTGGTTAGGTGTTTGAGGGAAAATGATAGGAGGCCGTTGGATTGTTACAAGGAGGTGGAGGCCTTTAGACGGGAGGTGAGGAGGTTGGAGGGGAAGTGGGTAGAGGGGATTGTTAGATAGGCTGAGGAAGAGCTCTGTGTGAGGTAAAGGGTGCGGCGAGGCAATGATTATAAAATGATGGGTCAGATAAGGGAAAGAGATCAATGGAGATGTCTACGGGTCGGTCCACTGTGTATAGAATACGTGTAACAGAAATAATGCATGGTATGGAAGTTTGGATACTTTGTCACCCAATGATGTGCTGTATTAAATGCATCGGGTTTTGATTTCACTATAATCTACCACTGTTGGGTCCAATGGGAACCCCTCGGTGTACTGACTCGCTATTTTATCACTCTTCTCCTTCGCTTCCTTCAATTCCTTAGCTCTCCTCAATCCCTCCGCTCTTTTCCTCTCCTTCCTTAATTGAGGATCCTCCCAATCTTCCCCGTTTTCTCCAACCCTCTTCTTCTCCACAGGATTCATTACCTCATTTAGTAATACTCTAAATCTCTCAATCCTTTTCGCGTTCTCCTTAAATCTCTCGTTTGATATTCCCATCAATGTACCAAGTTGTTCATCATCAACGAGACAGACCCCCTGATCCATTTCCTCGCGATACACGCCAACCAATGATTCGAGCGTCAACCCCATACATCTTATTCCTACCATAGGTGTTGCTGGCTCTGAGGTAGTAGAGATCAGGTTCAATGCACCACTTTCTCGGAAACCGGCTTGCAAAGCCGCAGAAAGGACTTTTTGAGCTTGCTCTAAGGATGCTGTGAGAACATGGAGAATCTTCCCAGAAGTTAGTCTCGAAAATTTAAGGTTAGAATAATGTGCTTAACATACCATCGGCTCAAATTTAAAATGTATATGTCGTAAATCCCTTTTCTTCCTCTCGGCAAGAGTAGATGCAGTATCACCACCATTAACCATCATGCCCAACAACTCACAAAGAGTCCCTTCAGCTTTCCGCTTACCCAATACCTCCTCACTGATCGCATCATGAGAAACATATAACCATTTCCCACCTCCTCCCTTTCCTCCAAACCCAGCAGTCTTCTCGGCTCTCACATCCGGAACATAATCCACCCCGGATTCATCCCGAGCCAGGGTTTTGATCTCCTCGGAGCTTTTCTTCCCTTCCAAAAATACGCTCACTCTCCCAGCGCAACTACTAGTCGTGACACATCCCTCCAGAGAATTTATCTCATCGATTAATTCCCGGATTCCTTCATCTACGGATCCTTTTGGTGATAGGTCATCGTATTCATCTGTGGGGACAGCAAGTTTGTTTAATATCAGCTTTTTCTTGCTGATGAATGATTGGGGTAGAGACATTGTTGCTTGCATTGTGTCTCCCCTCAGATACATGTGATGAGGGAGGGGTGAGGGGTAAGGGTTTTGGTGGGGGATGAATGGATTGAGAAATCATTGGGTGGTGAAGCGAAGAGCTTGTACATTTAGTGGCCGAGGATGTTCCGAGACATTTGGGATGAACTTCATTTTGATTTCTTCTTTCTTCTTGCCTTTCTCTCTCATCCAAAGTCACCCAAACCCCATATATTGAGAAGGGCATCTTAAGTCCAACTTTGCAGATATATTTAATGTTATGACATTCATCGCATTCATCACATTCATCACATTCATCACATTCATCGCATTCATCACATTCATCACATTCATCACATTCATCATTGACAATTGCACATCATTAAATTTAAGCTACTGGATTTGTGCTACCTGAATATGGACAACTACAAAGCCGCAAACAATCAAGATGTCATTAAAATGACCTCAAGAAACTAAGCAACCAAAGAAGAAACTTGAACCAATCTCATCATGATACCTCAAATCGAGTATCCTAATCAAATAACCGTAAATCAAATAATACGTATGTCCGTAAGGTATCAAAAGCTATCATCATGAGAAATGTATGCAAGAACAAGTCAAGCAAGGATTTGGCAGTGCAGGTAAACCTACATACCTAACCTTTCTCGATAGTAAGACCCTTCAGAGTGTCGATAGAAAAATATTAACAATGCTGTTCCTTCAATGATATGACGGTACTTCAATGATTCCGAGAATGGCTTCATGAATCATCAAATTGGTGGTTGACAGATGTAATATGGAAAAGGAAAATATGAACAATTGAGGATTCCGAGAAGATTCAGGTCAGGCAGTTACGATTGTTGGAAAGATTCGATGAACGAAACTATCCAAATATCAAGGGTTGCCTGACGAGTATTCATGGAATGCTTGAACGGTCGACAAAATATGTCCGAAAAATAAGAACAATCGCAAAGTTGTATGGAAAATTAGGACGAGGGATCTTTCAACTGCTAAGTGGGCATGGATCTATCGGTTTGATGGACCGGCCTCCAAAGCTGGAGTCAGAGCTGTACGAATGGCCTGCTCGAATCCAGCCCATTCCTTTACAGCAAGCTGAGCAAGAGTCAGATTCATACAGTCAGTATAGTCGATCAGCTTGTCCAAATTTCCGAAAAGGTTAGGAGCACGGTGAACCTCTGCAGCCTTAGCTGCTGACTTTTCGGCCAATGTAAGCTGTCTCTTATCGGCGGTAGCATCCTGGATAAGCTTGACATAGTACTATTGTTTGTTAGTCATTGCTCTAACTTGATCATGGTAACTTCGGATACTTACTTGAACAAGGTCGTACGCAACATCCTTTCTCGGTCCAATGGTCCATACATAACTCCAAAGATCAGCTTGTGGAGGAACACCGAGTTCAAGGGCAATTGTAGGGTCAATATTCATCTTGAAGACAATATTGTCCTTCATGCAGGGACTGAAGCCTTGACACTTGAGAGCAGTGCGCCAGACTCGCTTCAACAACTGGGAATTGAGATTAAGGGGATCTTCATTGCTCTCGACGCGCTCAACAAGCAATGCAAGCAGTTGGATTGTTGCCTTGTATAACAACTCGCGATCAAGACAAGTAACGTAATCAACCATTGCCCATGGGAACTTGATCAGGGTGCTGACAAGGCACTCGAATGGTCTCTGGGGACAGTCCTTAGAGAATGGAGACTAGAAATGGTCAGTACAATTCCCAAACACTCTGTACAGCTCGAAAACACTCACACGCTGTGGAGACTCGACATGCTTTACCAACATGACAAGTTCTTCTCGGCTTACGAATCCCTGGAAGCCAGAGTTGTAAATATCATTTGGGTCGCGTGGAATGATCTCCGGATTGGCACCGCGCCACTTCACATTCTTGGCCTTTGGGAACAACTGCGACATCAATTCCTCCTGGCAGGACAACTCAACTTCGACATGTCGTTGGCCAAGGCGTCCACCTCTACCACCCATGCGATTGACATCGAAACGTTGAACAGCGTTGGCAGCCTCGGAAAAGCTGACAAACTCGATGTAGCAGTCAAGTGTCTTACTGGTGACACGCTCCATGATGATATGGATAGGCTCATGGTCATTAGCCACGGCAATTCTCGCATTGCGGCCGAGAAAAGCAAGAATTTCTTGTCGAGTGACACCATATGGAATCTGCATGAATTAGTATTTAAATGATAATATCTGCAGCATTAACTTACATTCTTGATTCGCATAACACCCCATTGAACTGGCTTGGCATTGCGGCAGTACTCCTCAAATGGCATGAATACCATGTCTGTGGCTTCTTCTGGCGTTGGGACAGTAGTGCCATTTCTCGTCAATTGACGGAGCAAAGCACTCATACCTTTACCAGCTCCAAAACGAGAGTTGGGACTGAATGGAACAAGTGAATTCATGGAAGCAAATGGGTTGATGGCCATAGGGCGTGCAACAAAACCAGTAGCACTTGGTGTGGAGTAGTTGGCCTCGCGAGCAGCGGATGCTGTAGGAAAGTCCAACATCTTCGGAGTATTGTCAATGGTAACCTCACTTGTGATTGAGTTGTTGCGCGATGAACTTCCACGAGTTGGCGTATTTTGAACCCAGTCGTTGACGTGCTGAGCACGATCTACAGAAGCAGTAATGGATTTTCCGCGGCTAGATCTAAGCATGGGAGTAAAGTCGACTTTGGGCTCAGAAGCTGTGGCAGAAACCGGGATTTCGTCAGAGGACGCAGGTGATTTGACGCTATTGCTACCTTGTTGACTTTGCGCACCTTCTTGAATTTGCAAAACTTGATTTTTCTGCTGAGGAGTATGGACGGCAGGTTGAGGATTGCTGTTGATGGCTGCGTAAGCGTGATGACCAAGATCGGGTTTCTTGGAGTTCTTGGTGTTCTTGGAATTCTTTGAATTCTTGGAGGTCTGCGCATGAAATTGCGGCTTTGGTGGAAGTGGATGATAGAGATTGCCAACAGATGGAAGAGAAGTGTATTGTGCGTTGCGAGCCTTAGCAGCAGGGTTGTTGTTATTGTTGTTATTAAGATTTCCCGAGCCGTAACCATTATGGTGATTGCCGGTCGGGCCGACATCATTTGGACTCGGACCAAGGCTGAGGCTACCAAAGTTCAGGTTTGAAAGCATATTTGAAGTTGAACCAGGAGTAGAATTTGGACCACGATAAACATTATTACCGCTGCCACCACCACCATTGTAAAGCTGTTGCGTATTCATACCCATTGCTGGTGCAGAGTATGTTTGATTGTACTGCGGAGCGTAAGGATTTGGTGGGAATTGTGTTGCAATCTGTGGTAGCTGTGGTCGCATTCCCATATTCTGATAAGGAAAGTTGGATTGAGCTGGTGCACCACCATGAACGTTGAAGCTGAGTTGATTCTGATGTTGCTGGTTTCCAATATGACCATTGCCGATCTGAGGATTCTGAAGACCTCCGATCTGACCGTTGTAATGTGGTGGCGGTGGTGGTGGTTGAAATGCATTATTGACTCCGTTGAATCCATTCATGCTGTTCATATTCATACCATTCATACCCATACCCATACCGAAATTGTTCTGTTGGTAATCGTGCTGATGTTGCTGACTTGGCATATGGAAACCATTCTCTTGACCAAAGCCTCCAACAGGAGTGCCATTCATATTAGCATTTTGGTGATCAAATGATGGAAACTGAGCGCGACCATGAACATTATTGAAGTCAGGTGTAGCAAAAGGTGGTGGTGGGTCAGCGAAAGGACTTGGATCTGGGATTGCAACAGCACCATTATTCTCGTACTCTGAAGGAAGATTCCATGGAAGAGGAACTTGTGTTCGGAAAGAATCATTAGAGTTTGCTGAATCTTGACTTGTATTCTGAAGACTTGCAAGGGATGGTGGAAAGCCATGAATGTTGTTGCTGGTTTGAAAAGCATTTGGAGCTGGTTGACCAGTGGGCAAATTGAATGGTGCCATGTTCTGATGCCAGTCCCAAACGTTTGTTGTTTGTAAGATGTTATTTTCACAAACTCTGATCTGTTGCAGATGATGAGGAGACGATCTATCTGAAAGAGCAGGTGAGGGAGATGGTGAAATAGATGGAGTTGAAGGTGGATTGGAGAAGTTTGAAACTCCTGTAGCAGGTTCGAAAGGTGGAGCCAAAGGATTTAAGGACAAGAAACTTATTTGTGCTGTAGGGCACAATCGGGCGGTGGAGGAATTTGAATTGGAATTGGATGATGGTGAATTGTTTGAATGAGGGCTTTGTGATGAGGTTGATCGGTCGCTAGAGGGACCAATTCCCCATCCTTTGCTGCCGCTTTTGATCGAAGTCATATCTGGATTATACGGCGGCGTTAGTCTAGAACAACATGAGGTCCGAGTGTTGACAGGCGAGAATGAAAGGATGATATGCAAATGGTTGGAACTTACTTCAAGTGTGCACTTATTGATGGTGTCTGATACAATCAATATGTATGTGGTCTTTGATTCTAGCTTGGAGGTTGTGGAGGAGAAGAGAGGGAATAGTAAATGGAAAAGAAAGTCAAAGGTTTTTGTAAGCAGTAAGTCTAGGTTAATAGGCGAATCAGATGATTGAGCTAAGGACTGAGCTTGGGGATAACGGCTATACAGTTGAGGCAACAAGATCAGCAAAGGTGAGTGAATGAGGTCTTGGATGGAGAGTGTCCAGACAGTATGTTAAAGGGAGATGTTTCATTAAGTTCAAGTAATTCAAAGATCCTGAGGGATTGTCGTGGATTTCTAGAAGATGGATATCTTGGTTGAGATGATATGTCACTTCTATTGATCTGCATTGATATGTGTCTTGGTCATTAGATAACAAGCCGTTTCCTTCTAGATCTAGAGACCTATCCATTTTCTGTTCTTTACCTTCATAATTAAGTATCTATATATGCAGAGTGCTCGTTGTGAACTCTTTTCTTCCATTGTAGACCTTCTTCAGCTATCTGAAAAACTTAAATATACTTTACTTGCAAACATAACTTACACTGTGGTGGTAAAGGTAAAGAAAAGCAATAAAGACATGGCAGTGATTTCTTTTGGCTTTTTCCTTCAGTTGTAATATACCCTTATGTAGGTACAGTTGGTGATCAGTAGATAATAGGACTATTACATGCCCTCGCCATTACTTCAATTCAACCAAGAACATAATGTTGTATAATTTAATGCTCCCATAATTAAGACAATGCTGTGATTCCTGGTTAAAGTATACTCCAAAACATGGTGCGACACCCCAGTTGGCTCGGCTATTCCAGGGGCGAAGATAACTCAAAAGTTCCTCACTCACAATAATATGGTGGTCTAAATCTTTTCAGAATGCTTTTAAACCCTCAGTTATTGTTTACATGTGGTCTGTTATCTTAGAGTTCCACTGCCCAAAGTTATCTTAAATTGAAGTTACCACTGGAGGTTGAAGATCAACCAGGGAGCAGTGCTCAGCCTGCAGAAGCTCAGCCTGAAATGCATGAACTTGGTAGTGGAATTAGCCATGAATAATATCTGCGCCGGTTAATACCAGAGAACTTCTTCTTCCTCACTTTTGTTCTGTTGCTCTTCGATCGCTAGCCTTGTTTGGACTTGCGTGATCATCACTTTCGATTATCTGTTGATTTGAGCTGTTTAATGTTAAGTAATCAGGCCACCTCATTCAGAGGTACGTGAATTATAACTCCAGGTCTTCATTCCAGTTTTCCTCATCTTCCCACATGAAATGAGATCGAAATAAAAACTGAACATCAATCCATTTTCAACATCCCCGATTCCCCCCCTCCTTCCCCCCTCTCAACTCTTGGTCTCATCCACCACCAACCAAAAAAACTCCATCATTTCAAGCATCAGCTTCATAAACCGTTTCTCTCCATTCCCTTCAATTTCTTCTGTCGCCGATACTATGTGTGATTTTACAAAGTTATATCTAATGTTCTTTCTGTAGAATAAATTTTGACAATTGGAATTTTGCATCTACGTTAGCCAGCGACAGCCACAACGAATACTACCTTGAAGTTACTAAAAGGTTCCCCTCGACACATCATCGAATTTCTGGTTTAGGTTACCGAAATGGCTCAAGGAGCTACGATACAAGAAGCTGCAACAACAAAGGGGGGATATCGGAGATGCGCCCCTCAGAAAGCCGGTCGCAACATCTAGAATCAGGCATCCAGTCATATAAACGGTCATCCTAATTGGTGGTGATGAGGTACGCCTACTTTGGCTCCGTATGTGGAATCTGATGTACTTTGCTAACACGGCTTCCATATGATCTAAGAAGATTGCTGCCTTGCACATAAATAACAAGGAACAAGATCGCAAACACTCACCGCGGATGCTTGTTTCACATGGGAATATTGAACAAAAAGAACTTAAGACAGAGACCAGCCACTGTTAGTTAAACTCATCCGAGTCTTTGTGAGGGCATATCAGACACTTGTGTATCACCGCACAGAAACGCCAATTATTTCTCGCGGGCTGAACAGACGAATTTTGTGTGAGCATCCAGCTATCCAATATACTCACCAATATTTTCTGTCGGTAGCTTTAGATTGCTCAGGGCAGCGATTTGTTGGTTGAATAGACCAAGATAAAGGTACACTACCTCGTACTCCTCCCCGCTATAACTGGGAGATCCCACAGGAATTATGCGATTGAGTATTAGTCCGGGTGGTGACTCGTCATTGCAAATTTGAGTAGGACTTCTAGAAGTCGGAAGATGCAACAACCAACTATAGTTACTTGCAGACAATTTACCAGTCCAATTTGAAATATATTCATACGGCTTCCACATCGCAACTACAATCCATATTTCGTTATGGAAATTTGGTGTAATGGCGTGAGGTTAGGAGAAGCTTCGAGTGGGGCGAAGGTACTTGGCTCACCTATTTATATTTCTTGTAGTAATATATCTAGTTTGATACAACCGCTTTTGTTTGCATTTTGGATTGATTCTATGAAGTTATTGAGAATGTGTTATGAGGTAGTTCAGAAGGAAGGAAATGTAAGGTATGTGCTTACACCTAGTCCATCTCTTTGCATTTGTAAGATCTTACCACTTATTTTTTGCCACGGAGCTACATTTTTGCTGTTGAGAGGACATAACCTCGCCTTGGGACTGCCTTACCGTACTCCCTTCAATGTTATTATTGACGATCTCTCCATTTGCATATTGCGAGTGTGCCTTTTGCTGGTATATTTTCGACTTAGGAAGACAACAAATTTCGTAGTGCTGATAGCTACTGCTTAGAAGAGATCGATTAGGACTCTCTCAGGTAGTGATTGTCATCTTCTTCAATAATTCACCCGGTTTCATCTTTTGTAGAAAGAATGCGACTAGGGTGACACATGCAAAGGTATTTTCGAGTCGGATCTAAGCATCAAAATCATAAGCCCGGCGGCGGAAACACATCCACGGAGTGATATCATGGCTTCAAAGTTATCTTCAAACATCCTCTTGGTACTGCAAGCATAACGAGAGTTTCCCACAACTAGAGATATTCTTGGTGCCGTAATAAATCATGAATACTTGGATTCTTGTAAGTTATCCTTTCTATCCTCTTTGTATAATTGTTCACTGGAATATTAGACAGCGAACGAATGCTTCAAGTCCTGAGTACTCAAGCAGTCTTTTGATATTCCTCGAAAGCTTTCGTATCGTCGCTGGTAATCCACTTCTTCAAGCCTTCAGCTCAGGCTCACTCGAAGAAGCTAGCATCCTTTTAATACACAGTCTGCTCGCAGTAACAAGTCACATATTCCTAGCCTGGGTCAAGCACACACTACTCAAGAAAACTTAAAATGATATGAGTCTACTCTACCAAGAACAATAGACTCTGTCGCAGAGACTTTTTAGAGACCTTACTGCAGCTGAGTGCCAAATAATTTCTAATCTCAAAGATTCCAACCGCCAGCTCTTGGAGCCGCTGGGTCTCTGGACCACAAAGCTCACCAAGCACTTGTAATTTATTCAACCAAGATAGAAATAAACAAAGCAAAGTATAAATCTAGGCCTAGGGGGGCTGAATCTGGTACCTCTGTTTTTTTGGAATACGTTACAGAAGACAGCAATCCCCGCAATACTTGCACCAAATGGGTCATGATTGATCAGGTCACCCGTGATCATTTTGTCTTCTTAAACTATACGCAGCCAGTAGTTGGCTCCGCCAGGCTGCTGGACTTCCATTTACCTGGACTCTTACTATCGCGGATCTTCTGGGAGGGGTATCTGTATCCAAGATTCCTCCAGTTGGGCATCAACTCTTCTGTCACCAGCGCTGATACATCAATTTGTTGCTGCTCGCTCTATTTGTCATTAACACTCCAGAAAACCAATATGGATTTGGTTGAGGGAAACCAAGGTGTCATCGGCGAGACCAGGGCCACCAGCCAATGAAGGGTCTCCTCGGGCTGTGAAGTTATGATGACGAGAATTTCAAAATCTCAGCTTATTTCGCTGCCATTCTGGTATATATTCGGTCCTTTGATACCTCCGTGGATCCTGAATGGATTAATCTCGCTGATTGTAATGCCACCAGAGCCTCCAAGTGAATTTCGAGATTATTACTAGTCCTCTTTCTCTGGTTACTTGTCAACTGCTTTCCTCTCTCTCGGTTTCCTTAACTTTTTTACATTCATCTCCGTAAGCCACAGTAACACTATATTCCATAGACTGCAGCTTCAAACGCTATTTATAGGCTTAGGGCTAGTTTGGCAACCAAAATCCCCTCTTTTCCGTTAAATAATCTGCATTTTAACAGAATTTTAATTGAACTTTAAAAAAAACTTTAAATTTTCTGTAAACTTTAATTCTTTTTTGTATTATTTGTATAAAACAAAATGAAAAATGTAAAAAGCTTTTAAACAACTTTTACTTTTTTTCTATATTTTTTTATTACTATAATATATTATATTTTAAAATTTAAAGTTTATAATTGTTAAAGAACAGAATAAATTATTAAATTTAAATAGTGGATTTTAAAATCTGTTGTTTTTTAAATAAAAAAGCAATATTGCGGAATCCGCTGTAATATAAGAGAGAGGAATATATAGCGGAAAATAAACGGAAAATCGAGCCAAACTAGCCTTTATGCTATACCGTAAATACCGGACGCCCAGTGATGTAATGCAAATAAGATAGATAGGTTAGAGCTCTAGGGAATGTTAGGGCTACTGCGATGTTGTCCAGAAAACACAGTGTAAAAATTGGTGGCTTTGAATTATCTTTCTCATCATACATTAATGCAGAATACAAGCTGAGCGTAGCTACCTTCCAAGCGCTTCGTTACCGATTTCTTCTCACATGCTAGCTAGAGTCAATCGGCTAGTTATGCAGCCAATATCTTCAAGAAAGCCTTATCGATAGTCCGTAATTGCATATTCAGATTGACTTGAAGGCGTTTTGTTTTAGCCCGCAGGTAAGCTAAAATATTCTTTATACTATAACGGGTTAATATATATTTTCAGCCCTCTTTCCATGGCTATACTATATCAGAAACTACTTTCTAATTTATTAATATAATTAAGTTTTTTAAATACTTTATAATTGTTGTTTTATATATTAAAACTTTATTGTTTTATTTTATTTTATTCAATAAAGTTATAATATATTTATTATTTATATTAATATAACTTTATTTTTTTAAGATTATTATATATAAATTATATTTTTTATATAAAGTTATAGACTAGCAAATATATATTAAAGAAAAATTTAAAAATTAATTTCTTTTATATTAGATTATAGCTTTAATTTAAAGAAGTAATTTACAATAAAAATTAATTTGAATCTATATATAATTGATTTTTAATCAGTTTTAATATATATATTAAAATACTTTTGAAAAAATCTATATACTATTCTTTATTAAATCTTATTTAGCTTTATCAAACTTTTGATTAACTATATTAAATTATACAAAACTATATATAATTCTATTTAATTATATTCAATAATATTTAACTACATTGTATATTTACTAGTAAATATATTTATTTGAATAAATAGGATTATGATATCTCTATTAAACAAATTTAATTTAAAAGATTTTTGAATAAAAATAATAATAAAAATTAAATTTCTTTTTTAAAAGAAAGGGAAACAAAAAGAAAATATAAATAATATAAATAATATAAATAATATAAATAATATAAATAATATAAATAATATAAATAATAATTAGTAGTAAGTTCAATATACTAGTTTTGAATTAATTAATTAGTTAAATGTAATTAAAAAATAAATTTAAATAATTAATTTTTGTTAACAAATCAAAAGGACAATTTTAATATAAATTGAGATATTAAATAAAAGCATTTAATAAATCAGAAAATTGTTAAATAAGTAAAATTTTTTTAAATATTTTTATAAACAAATTATAGTTTTACAAAGTATATTTTTATAAAGTTATAATAAATAATTATAAATATTTGCAATAAACATTTACTTTTACTTTAAGTATTTGTAAATATTAATAGCGAAAAATATGTTAAATTAAATAATATTAAAAAAAAGCTTTTTTTAAAAAATTAAGTATCAAACAAACTAGTATTATAATAAATAATAAATAGTTTTAAACAAAATATTAATAATTAAATCAAAAAATCAATAATAATTAAAATCGAAAAAGGAAAGAGTAAAATAATATTAAGCGATTTGAATAGTATAGATAAGTATATCGCAATTATCAAAAAAACTCTAAATAATTAAAATTTTAAAACAATTTATTTATTTAAAAATCTATTATTAAGCAATTTGTTTTAAATAATAATATTATTAATTATTATAATTTTATTGTAAAGATTCTTACTAAATGTTATTTTAAAACAAATATTTAATTTATTAATAGTTAAAAATGCTTTCAACTATAAATTATATAAACAAAATATCAAAAATAAAAGAAAAATATTATATATTATAACAATTATATTAAAAAGCTTAAAAGCAATAACAAATAACAATAAAAGCTTATTGTTTAGTTTCAATTATAAGAATAACAATTCGAATAATATAGGTTTTAACAATACTTTAATTAAAATTAACAATATCTTAATAAAACTAATTGAATATAGTATAAATAAAAACAATATAAAAAACAAATAAAACTAATAGTTTAATTAATAATATAATATAAATTAATATTTATTTAAATATAATAAAAATCAAAATTTTAATAAAATATAAATAGAATAACTATTAATAGTTATTGTTTAACAAATCAAAAAACAATTGTTTTTAATTTGATTACTAAATCCAAATTATTAATTATATAATTAGTTTTATTAATAATCTTTTTGAATAGAAAATATAGATTTTTCAATGTTAATTAAAAAAATATACAAAATGTAAAAAAAATAATAATAAAAAATCAATAATATATATTAATATTTATATATTTATTTTTTATTTAAAATATTTAGTATTAATTAATAATAAAACTACTATTATTAAGATTTTCCTGAATTATTTATAAAATATAATTTATATATAATATATAATAAAGTTAATAGATATTAAAAGAATACTTATAACAATTATAATAATATTAGTATTATATAATATTTTGAAAAAATGTTTTAAAATATATTTAAAAATAATAATAATAAATTTATTAAAAAATAAAGATTATATTAAAAATTTGTAAAAAGGAAAAATTGTATAAAGTTTTTTTAATATTATATTTTGAAATGTAAAAATAATAAATATAATAATAAAATATACGGTAAATACCTGAAATACAGTCATCATCACCCAACCATATACAAAATTTTTTTAAGAAAAATAATTTAATTTTTTTTATATTATAAAATAGCCCTAAATTAGGGGAATAATTTAAAGTAAAATTCAAATTTAAAAAATTATCCAATCTTTTTTTAAATAATAAAATATATAAAAAATTTTTTTTTTGAAAATATTTTGAAATATTAATGATCAAAAATTATAAAATACATTTTATGTGACCTACCCCCTTTTCGTATCTTCATTATCACCCCCTTTTTTATTGTTGTTTATATACTTATAATTATAAACTTTTATTATCGCTATTTATAAGCTATATAGAAGTTATAGATCACTTTTTTAAATAATATAATTTATAAATAAACCTATTATTTTTGAATAAATTTATATAAAATGATTTATTTAAAAATTATTATATTTTAAGTAATTTAAATTATATTTTAACTAATCTAACTTTATTATCTCTTCTATGCAAAATAGAGGTTCCAAATAACCTTAAAAGATTATATATAAGTATACAACCTGATATTCCTAATAATATTAATGATTTTAATTTTAAAAAGCAAAAAATCTTTGATATTAATACCCACCATAATTTTTCTATTTAAGATAAAAAGGATTTTAACACTTCAAATTTTGATCTTGATTTTAATTTTTTTATATCTGAATTTAGATCATTCTAAAAATACTAAACTATTTTTGTATTTAATAATAATAATAATAGTTTTATATAATTAAAAACTCTTATTTCAACTTTTATTATTATTTATAAATCTATTTTTGAATTTATTATTTATATACCTAAAATTGCACTAATTAAAAAGAAATCTTGAATTATACAATAGAAATATTAAGTTGTTATAAATAAAACAAAAAAAGCTAATCAAAAAGCTAGAAAAAGGTAATCAATACTTTTATTTGAACCTTCTAAATTAGTATAAAAAGTACCTCAAACCCCATCTCCCCCACCCCCTCAATTATTTTAATATTTATTTTTATTAGCTATACGTTTATCTTTATTATTTATTTTATTTCTATTTGGTATATGAAAAGAGAAAGAAGAAGATAAAGATTACCAAAATAATATAAAAAAAATATTTAAAAAAAAAAACAAACTAATTAATATAAAATTATAAAAAATAATAATGATGAACCTTTTTAATAAATATTCTGAACTTTTATATGATGTTTTAATAACTTTTTTTAATAGTATCAATAATAATGATAATAAAAAGAGGTTTCGTATTTGTTTAATTTTTTAAAAAGTTTTTGTTAATATTAATTCCTAGTTTAAAAAAAATATACAAAAAAAGTTTATTCTAGTTTATACCCATTTTGATTTTCAATGTCTTTAATTTTATATTCAAAATATATTTAAAAAAAAAGAGTATAAAGTTAATTGAATAAAAACATTACAGTTAGTAGTTTCAATCATGTATAAATCAATTTATAACACTAATCTTGCTTAACAAATTTAAAATATGTTTTTTTATTATTAAGTATATTAGTCCTTACCAATATAAGTTAAAAATAGAAAAAAAAAGAATACATTATTTTTAAATGATAAAAGAATATTAAAAACATATAAAGCTTAATTGAATCAACAAAAAATAAGTACAATAACACCACTTTTGTTTACTAATGTTATTAATAAAGAGATTCTCCTTTGTCTTCTTATCATTCCGAAAAGGTCTATTGTTTTAATTATTAATTATAAATAGCTATTAAAGTATAGATTTAACCTTTCTAAATTTAAAAAAGGGATATATATTAATAACTATAAATAACTAAATATTATTAAGTATCAGCAAAAAGTTTTTTTATTAGTAATAAAAAAATATAATAAATTAACTACTTATTATTAAAAAGTTGAAAAAAAATAAATTAAAATATTATTTACTTTTATTAAAAAAAAACAAAAATATATTTTTTTTTTTTATAATAAATCTTATATTTATACATTCGATTTTCAAAAGAATATATAGCTTAAAAAAGACTAATAAAAAATATTTAAAAAAAGAAAAGGTAAATTTATTCATATCTCTGATTTTATTAGTACTACTAACAGATTAATAATAAAGAATAAAAAAGGGGAGATTATTAGAGATGTAAGAAAAATCATTTATTCTAATACACAAAAAGACCCATAATAGAATATAAAATAATTATGTATTCAATTTAAAAAAACTATACTTGTTTTCGCTCAAATATATCCAAAAAAAATTAGGGTATTCATATTTAATCAATCTTCAACTCATACATCTACTAAAAAAAATATATTAAATACTTTTAATATAAACATTAATAGTGGTGGAAAAACAAGTATTCTTTAAAATATAATTTATTTATTAAAAATTATAAAAACGAAAATTAATAAACAAAAAGTAAAAGATATAGATTACTAACCTCAATATTGAAACTAAAATGCTTAAAAATATAATTGAAACTCTTATAAAGCAAAAATATTATCCAAAAGCTAATATTAAAAAGTAGTTTAAAAACAAATATACACCTCGATACCCTAATCCTCTTATATACCCTTTTTTAAACGAATTTCTTTTTTAATTTTTTTATTATTTTATTAGAATTCTTTAAAATTATATTAATTTTAAAAAGCAAAAATCAACTATTATTTAAATTATTAAAGATTTGGGTAATATATATTTATTTTTATTTAAATTCTATTATAAGTTAAACCCTATTGAAATATATTAAAAGTATTCAAAAACCAAATTTAAACAAATAAAAAAAAAAAGCTTTAAAGCTACTAAAAAAAGTATATTAAAAACTTTAAATACATATTTAATAAAGATTATAAAACGCTTTTGCAATAAATCTTTTCAATTTATAAATAAATATCAAAAAAGTATAAATGCAAAAACAATAGCATAATATATACAACAACAAAAAAGTTATAAATTTATTTCGGAAAGAATAATAAAAAAGTTTGATAATTAATAATAATTGAAAAGTTAATAATGTAATTATAAAATAATACGAAATACAAGATTTTGCCCCTATTCTTGATTATATAATATACTAATAAAGATCCAATAAGATTAAATAAAAGCCTGATAAGATATAAAAGCTCAAACTTTTTTTGCAAGATATTTTGAAATACAATTTTATATATTAAAATAGATTTAAAATCAACTATAATTTTATTTTAATTAAAAATAAATTTAAATTATTCCCCTAATTTAGGGCTATTTTATAATATAAAAAAAATTAAATTATTTTTCTTAAAAAAATTTTGTATATAATTGGGTGATAACGACTATAGCATCATTTTGAGTTTCTATAAGCGCTCTTATGCGCTAGATAGCGTCATATAGCGCTAAGCCATATAAATAGCTAGACTATATAAAACAATAAAAAACAGATTTATAACTACATTTAAAAGTATTTATTATTTAGTAGCAAGTCCAATATATTAACTTTAAACTAATCAATTAAATATAATTGAACAAATTTAAACAATTAGCTTTTATTAGTATATTGAAAGGACGATATAATATAAATTAAAATATCAAATAAGAACTTTTGATAAAGTACAAAATTATTAAACAAATTAAGCATCTTTAAGTATTTTTAAAAATAAATTATAGTTTTATAAAGCATATTCTAATAAAATTATAATAGATAATTACAAAGATTTGTAATAAATATTTACTTTTATTTTTTTAAGTGTTAGTAAATAATAATAATAGAAAATATACTAAATCAAATAATATTGCAAAAAAACTTTTTTTAGAAGATTAAGTATTAAATAAACTAATATTATAATAAGTAATAAACAACTTTAAATAAAATATTAATAATTAAATTAAAAAATTAATGGTGATTAAGGCTGAGGAAGAAAAGAATGATTTAGATAATATAAATAAGTATATTATAGTTATTAAAAAAACTTTAAATAATTAAAATTTTAAAACAATTGATTTGTTTAAAAATCTATTATTAAACAATTTGCTTTAAATAACAATATTATTAATTATTATAACTTTATTATAAAGAAATTCTATATAATTATCTTTTTTGTAGATCTTTAATACTAGTATAATAGTATTTATTTTTTAATAAGTTTTGTATTATTACTTTTGAATATGTTTTAAAATGCTTTTTTAAAATGTTATATAATATTAACATTATTATAATTGTTATAAACATTTTTTGAATATTTATTAATTTTATTATATATTATATATAAATTACATTCTGTAAATAATTTAAGAAAATTTTGATAATAATAGTTTTATTATTAATTAATATTAAATATTTTAAATAAAAAATAAATATATAAATGTTAACATATATTATTAATTTTCTTGTTATTATTATTTTTATATTCTATATTTTTTTTAATTAAAATTAAAGAAATTTATATTTTCTATTTAAAAAGATTATTGATAAAACTAATTATTCAATTAATAATTTAGATTTAATAATCTTGTCAGAAATAATAATTTTTCAATTTATTAACTGATAATTACTAATAGTTATTTCATTTATATTTTATTGAAACCTTGTTTTTTATTATATTTAAATAAATATTAATTTATATTATATTATTAATTAAACTATTAGTTTTGCTTATCTTCTATATTGTTTTTATTTATACGGCAAATTACTCTCATACCATTAAAAGTGAAATAAATTACTTTTATACTATTAAAATTAGTAAAATCTTAAATCATTTTACTTTTATGTTATTTAGATTCTAGTCTATTTTAAACTAGATTCTAGTTTATTTTAAGCTAGATTCTACTTTCCAAAAAAATTTATATCAAATTATTTTTCTTAATTAAACAAATTCGAATTTATAGCTTTTAAAGTTCTAGCTTTATTAGTTATTGTCGGTACAACAGTCATGTGATGACCGTAGCGGAGGATGGGCTGTATTAGCTAGCGAAGCGCTAGTGATTTGGGCATGTATTTATAAATCTTGCTTTCAATACACTTAGGAATACAACGATTTTTATATATATAGATTTAAGTACTTACACTTTACAACCAAAACCACCAAGTGATACTAATACTAATTAGTAAATTCACAAATTAGAAGCTTTAAACTCTTTGAAAAGTAATATACTTTTTTATAGTATTCGAAATTAGTAACTATTTTGAAAAAACTACAAACTTTAAACAACAAATATATTATTCTAATCAAAGTATTTAAAGTGTATATATTAAAATATCAAAATAATATATTTTGTTTTACTTACAAGAATGTTTTATTAATAAATATATTATTCTAATTAAAATATTTAAAGTATATTTAAAAGATTTAACTTTTAATATAATTATTAGATTTTATATTAATTATATATTTTTTGTACAAAACAATATACAAAGATTTCATTTTTTTATTCACTTTTATTACAAATTTTTATTCTATTTATATTTATTTTTAAAAAACTTTGTAAATATCTACAAAATTCATTCAATTTTTGTTTATCCTAATAAATCCTTACAATTATTATAATACAATTTATTTACTATAAAATTTTAATTAATAGTTCTGCATTTTCAACTAAATTAAAAGCATTCTTAAAGTATTATTGTAATAACTTTATAGAAAAGAATTACAAAAATAACAACAATAATGACTTAAATCAATTAAAAGGATATAAAGAAATACGAAAAGGAACAAATAAAAATGTTTAACTAAATCCAACTACTTAAAAAATTAATTGATTAAGAACTTTTTATTAATTTAAACAACTTTAACTAATATATCAAATTCAAACAAAAATAATATAATTACAAAAATATCAACAACAAAAAACTCTTTGAATTATACTAAAACAATTTTGATATTTTTAAACTAAAATACTTTAAAAGTATTAATCAATTTAATTTTAAATAACTACAAAAAATACTAAAAATATAAAGCGTTTTTATTTAAATTAATAAAACCGATGTTATTATTGTACTTTATAAAACTATATATAAAAAAAAGTATAAAATATAAATAAAAATATAAATTAAAAAGTATTTAAAAAATAAAAACATTTTTAAACCCAAATTTAAATTAAAAGAAATTATTTACTTTATTGCTATAAACTTTGGTTGTATTAAAAATAGTAATAATAGGGAGAAGAATAACAATGTAAAAGAAAAAGTAGATAAGGATAGTAAGGGAAAGAATAAAAAAAAAAATCGCAAAAAAAGAAATTTAGGAGAAAATAATAGTAATAATAATGATTTAAATAATAAAAAGAAGAATAAAAAGAAAAATTAAAAAAAATAAAAGAATAAAAATAAAAATAAAAATAATAAAATATTTAAGCATTAATAAACTTTATTAAGTTTTATATATAAAATAAAAAATATAAAAACGATAATAATAATTTTATTTATAAACTCTTTATTTTTAATAAAATCAACTGGAGAGTGAAACTTTTTAATAATATATGCTATAAGGCATTCTCTATTATATTAAAAGGCAAAGCCTTCAATTATTATTATTTTAATTACAAAAACCTTTTTAATATGTTTAAAGGATTATGTGATTATATAAAAAAAAATTTTGAAAAAAATAAATATTATTAGAATATATTTAATAATTAAAATAATATAATTTTAAAATTAATTTAAAGGAAATATAATAATAAATTTATAAAAAAATGCTTTAATTTGTTAATTAAAGATTTATATTAATTATAATATCAATTTAAATTAAATATACAAAACCTTAATTTTTTTAAAAATAAGATTATTTAAGTATACAAGAATGTATCAATATATAATTATATACGGCAAATTACTCTCATACTATTAAAAATGAAATTAATTATTCTTATACCATTAAAATTAGTCCATTTTTTAATCATTTTACTCTCATACTATTTAGATTTTAATTTAAAAAGGGGTAGAATTTAATTTAAAAGGGTAGATTTTATAGTATAAAATTTACTTTTCTAAACTAGAATCTACTTTTCAACTATAAAATCTACCCTTCAATTATAAATTCTACTTTTTAACCATAAAATCTACTTTTTAATTATAGATTTTATAATAAACTAAATTATATCATTTGAAACTAAATTCTACCCTTTAATTATAGAATTTACTTTTTAAGGCTAGAATTTACTCTTCATAGAATTTACCCTTCAATTATAAATTCTATAGTAAGCTAGACGTTACTTTTTTAAGCTAAAATCTACCCTTTTACTTTAGATTCTACTCTTCTAGCTAGAATCTACCCCCTCAACTATATCTACCTAGAATCTACCCCCTCAACCATACCTACCTAAAATCTACTCTTTTAAAGCTTCACTGATAAATTAATCCGCCCAAGATTTAAACGAATTGCATTTTCTATTCTACAAATTTTTGTTTTTCTTTAATTCCTTTTTTTCTTTAATATACTTTTTATTTTCTTTACCCTTATATATGTAATGATATTAATGGCGTACAGAGTATATTGTATAGAGCATATCGTATAGAGTATATCGTACAGAGCATATTGTATAGAGTATATTGTATCATACAGAACATATTGTACAAGGCATATTGTATACGTATAGGAAAACTTCAGTTGATCATTTAATTCACTTCCTCTCAACTTATTCAACAATTTCAACTTTAATAATTAATATTTTAACAACTAATAAAGTTAGAACTTTAATAGTTACAAATTCAAATTTACCTAATTGAAAAAAATAATCCAATATAAATTTTATTTTTTAAAAAGTAGAATTTAGCTTAAAATAGAATAGAATTTAGTTTAAAATAGATTAGAATCTAAATGGTATAAAAATAAAATAACTTATAATTTTACTAATTTTAGTGGCATGAGAGTAATTAATTTCACTTTTAGTGGCATGAGAGTAATTTACCGAATTATATAATAATTAATTTAAAAAATATAGTTTTTAATTTAATAAATCAATTAAAACAATTTGTAAATATATAAAAAAAACAATACTTTTTTAAAAGTATATATTTTATAAATTAGAAATTCTATAATTCTTAAAATAATACTTAAAACAATTCTTAAAATAACTTTTAAAGTTATAACTTTTAAAAAGATTCTTAAAGTTATTTATAAAAATAACCTAATTTTCAAAGGAATAAAAGATATTGAATTTATAAAAAAAAGGAATATAAATTAATAAAGTATTTAAAAAAAAATAAAAAAAACAAAAACAAGAATACAAAAAAAGATTTAAAAATAAAAGCAATAATTCTTTTAAAAAGTAGTATATTTAATAATTAATTGAATATAAAAAAGAAACTAATAATACAAAATCAAATTTAAATATAAAAATAAACAACTATTTTACAAATCTTAAGCTCAAAAATACTATTAAAAATAACTTTTTCATTAATATAAAATTTATAAATAATAAAAAGATTTTTAATTAATTTTTTGTATACTTAATTCTTTATATTATTATTAATTAATTTAAAAAACCAAAGGAAATTAATAAAACATTTTTTATTAAACTAATTTATACAAATAAAGAATTCTTTAATATATATATTAATACTAATTGTTCTTAGAAATCAATAGTTAAGGTTAAATAATATAAAGTATAAAAAAAGATTATTAATATAACTTATAATTTAAATATAACAAAAGCAATAAATGTTAAATTTGAAAAAAGTATTACAGTATTTATTAACTTATTTTTTATTAAAATACTATTTGGAATTATTGAATTCTATATTTTAAAAGCTGATATATCCTTTTTATTATATTTAAAAAATATAAATAAATTTAAGGTTTTTTATAATAATCTAATTAATAAACTAGTATTACTTTACTAAAACTATTTTATTATACAAAAAATAAACCATATATTTTTAATCTAGAAAATCAATATTAATAATGTTATTCAAAAATCAATTAAAATTAATAACTGTTATTTAATATTTATAAAATTCAAATAGTTATATTAACATTTTGAATATTTTTTTGTTAAAATATTTAACAAGGTTTTATAATATACAAAATATAACAAAAATAATAATATAATTAAACATTTTACAAAATATTATAATTATTGTTAAATGTATAAAAAATTATCAAAAAGATTCAAGTTTTTGCTTTTAAAGGATACTAAATTCAATTATATTATTTTTATTAATATTATATATATTGAAGGCAAGTTAGTTTTGTATATTATAAATAAAACAATTTGATATTAAACAACTAAATAGTTTAATAATATTTTTGTAAAGTATATATAAAATAGAATTAAAAAATACTAAATAAATATATATATCAAACTATCAGAATATATTATTTATAATACAAATAAGAATTTTATTAATAAAAAGTTTGTATAATATATTATTTTAATAAAAATCATTATAAAATATATACTTATTAAAGCTTATAATTTAATTAGTATTATTAAACAATATTATTATCTAATTTGATAAGTATATAAAATAATCAATAATAAACTTGTAAATAATGGATTTACAAAAGGGATAATTTTGTAAATAATTATAAAGGTTATAAATAATATAATAAGTTTTAATAGATTAATTTTAATTTTATTAATTTATAATATATATCTTAAAATAAATAAGATTAATTTATTATCAATTACAATTATTTAAAAGGCTATAATTATTTAAAAAAGTTATAAACAAAATGTAATGAATTTGTACAAAACGATAAATTATAAAAGTATTAAAAATATAAAACAAATCTTCAATTATAATTATTTATTTGTTATTATTAAATTTAAAAATTTTAATATAAAAAAAAAGCAAAGATATTAACAAATTAGGAGAATGGATTAGATTATATATATTATTAATAATAAAAAAAGAAATATACAAAATTGAACTTTTAAATAGATTAATTAAGTTTAGATTTATAATAATACAATTATTCTATATTAAATTAGAATTAAACGAAGTAAAATAAAATAAGGTTGAAAGTAAAAAAGAGATAAAAAAAGTTGGTAATAATAACAAAAATATTATTTAGATAAATATATTAGTTAGTAATTTATTTCAAGTTAATAATATATTATTACAACTTCTAATTCTACTAGTAACAAAACAATTTTAAATACAACTTAAAAGTTGTATAAAAAGCAATTTGGTTAATATAATAAATATAATTGATTAAGCTAATTCTATTGAAGTTATTTGAAAACTATTTTAATTATTAATGTTTTTGATAAATAATAAAGAAGATAAGATTAAGTTTTTTAATATATTTGTTATTAATAATAAAAATCTATTGAAATATATTATATTGAAATACAAAAAGATTAATAATTTAATAAAAAACAGAATATTTTGAATTGTATAAAAAAAGAATATTTTAAAAGAAATCCAACTTTTTAAATCAAAATTTGTGAATAAGATAAAGAATAAGGGTATTAATAAAATGTATTCAAAGTTACAATTAATTGTTTAAGTATATTAAAATAAAAACAAAATTAGTATATTAATTTAATCATTTATTATTTAATAAATAAATCAGTGTATTATTATAGTATTTGCAATTATTATAAAATATAATAAAAAAAGTATTATTATATATCTATATAATATTATATAAATATATATTTAAGCAATTACAACTTTAAACAAAATATTTTATATTTAAACATTACTTAAATTTAAATTTGAAAAAAACTATATTTTATATATTATTAAATTATTTTATAATATTTTAAAAATAAGAAATTATTAATTTAATATTTATTATAATTATTATAAAAAAAAGTTAAAAATAAAGTTATTTATATACAATTTATATTTAATATATACAAATAAGAACAATTTTAGCATTATAAAATTTCAAATTAATGATATTTTTATTATTGTTAATAAAGCATTTGTTTAATTAGAACAAAATAAATTAGAAAAAGTAAAGTTTTTAACAAAAAATCGAAAGCAATTTATAAAATTTATTTTATTCAAATTTAATAAAAGATTGATTACTTTTAAAAATAACAAGATTTATTTTATATAAAAAAAGCAATGTAATAATATAAAAATGGTTAAATAAAAAAAAACAAATGTTTATAAAATATAAAATAAATTTAAGAAAAATATTATTTTGAAAAACCAATATATTGTTTAATATATTTGAAGTGTATATATTGTAATTATTTGTTAATTAAAAGTATTTTATTAACTTTTTATTACTATTTAAATAATTAATTTAAAGAAAAAAAATATAAAAAAGCTTAATAAAATTATTAAATAACAAATGAATAATTTATTTAAAAGAATTACTTTTGTATTATTTGATTAAGATTTTATTTAATTAGTTGTTTTTACAAATATATTTTTTGTTAATAATATAGATATATTTTTTTAAATTAAGTATATTATTTGTTTAATTAATAAAAACAATAAAGTTAATATTATTTATTAGTTATTTATTAAATATAAAAGAATTATTAAAAATGTTTTAATTTTAGAATTATATAGTTTAGTTTTAGGATTTGATATTGGAATAATTATTAAAGAAATAATTAATATTATATTATAATCTAAAAAACAAATATTATTAATTGTTTATATTGATTTGAAGTTGTTATATAATTTATTTATTAAATTTGGTTTTATAATAAAAAAAAGATTTATAATTAATATTATATTATTTAAATAATTATATAAATAAAAAAAGATTATAAAGATTAAATAGATTAATAAAAATTCTAATTTAGCAAATGTTATAATTAAAAATAAATTTTATTAAATATTTAAAAACTTTATTAATACTAATAAAATTGTTATCAAAAAAATATAATAGATAAAAAAAGAATAAAAAAAAGAAGGTATATAATTTATTGACTTTTAAATAATTATTAGTATTAGTATAATAGTTATATAATAATTATAGCGAAGGATAAACTGTATTAGTTAGTAAAGCACTAATAATTCAGGTATATATTTATAAATCTTATTTTTAATATATTTAGGAATATAATGATTTTTATATGCATAAATTTAAATACTTATATTTTACAACCAAAACCACCAAGTGATACCAACAGTTATTAAGATATTAATTATTGAAATTGAAATTGTTAAATAAGTTTAAAAAGGATAAATTAAATGATTGGCCAAAGTTTTCCTGTATAGTTCTTATATATACACCTTTTTTGTATGTATACGAAATATTTTGTATAATATGTTTTATATATTATTAATGTTATTGTATTTACTTAATAGTTTTTAAGAATTAGGAGTTAAAAGCTTTAAGTATTATATAAAAGTAAAGGGTATAAAGGTAGAGGGTATAAAGGTAAAGGGTATAAGAGTAGAGGGTATAAAAATAGAAGGGTGGGAGTTGAAGAAAAAGCAAAAATTTGTGGGATAAGAAGTGTGATTCGCTTAAATCTTGGGCGGATTAATTTATTAGCGAAGCTTCTAAAAGGGTAGACTTTAAGTATGGTTAAAGGGGTAGAATCTATGAAGGGTAGATTTTATGGTTGAAGGGTAGATTTTATGGTTGAAGGGTAGAATCTATAGTTGAAAAGTAGAATCTATAATCAAAAAATAGAATCTATACTAGTAATTGAAAAGTAGAATCTAACTTAAAAGGGTAGATTCTAAATAAGTTCTATATTATAAAATCTACCCTTTTAAGCTATATTCTACTCTTTTTTAAATTAGAATCTAAATAGTATAAAAGTACAATAATTAAAAAATAAATTAATTTTAATACAGTTATGGACAGGTAAACACATACAAAAAAATCTCAAAAAAAAAACTTATTTCTTTTTATATCAAAAAATAGCTTTAAATTAGGGGAGTATATTAAAATAAAAAGTAATTTTTAAAAATTATTCAATTTTTTTAAAAATAATAAAATATATAAAATTTTTTTTTTTAAATATTTTAAAACATTAATAGTCAAAAATAAAAAAAAAGCATTATATGTGTGTTTTATGTAATTTATCTCTTTTTGATATTTTCGGTATTATTTCTTTTTTATTGTTATTTCTAGATATATAAGGTTAAAGTTTTGTTGTTATTATTAATAAGCTTTATTAAAGCTATTTAATATATTTCTATAAAGTATAATTTATAAATAAATATATAATCTATAAATAATTTAATAGAAAAATTTTAAAGAATAATATAAATATAACTTTTATATTTAATATATATTATTTATATTTTAATGTATTTAACTTTACTTTATAAAACTATTAAAATGGATATTCCAAATAGCTTTAAAAGATTTTGTATAAATATTCAATTAGATATTTTTAATAATATTAATAATTTAAATAAGGAGAATTAAAAGATCTTTGATATTGATATTTGATATAGTTTATTTATTTAAAAAAAAAACGATTCTAATAATTTAGATCTTAATTTTGATTTCAATTAATCTTTAATTAAAACTAAATTATTTTGGGAATATTAGAATATTTTTATTTCTAATAATAATAATCATCTTATATATTTAAAAACCTTTATTTTAATATTTATAACTATTTATAAAGGACTTTTTGGATTTATTATTTATATATCAAAAACTATATTACTTAAAGAGAAATCTTGAATTATATAATAAAGATATCAAAAATTAATAGATAAAACTAAAAAAGCTAAAGAAAAATTAGGGAAAAAGCAAAGCAAAATCTCATTTGGCCTTTTTCTTTTTTAACCTTTATTAAAACTTCTTTAAACATTATTTTCCTCTTTTTATTTTATAATCTCAAAATTCATTTTTTTTATTTATTCGTTTATCTTTACTTCACTTTTTATTACTATTTAATAAGCAAAAACAAATAAATTTTAATAAAAAGTATTAGAATAATGTAAATAATATATTTAAAAAATAGAATAAATTAATTGATATATAAATATACAAAATAATACTTGTAAATCTTTTAAATAAATAATCAAAAGTTTTATATAATACTTTAATAATTCCTTTTAATAAACTAAACAATATTGAAAATAGTATAAAATATTAAATTCCTTTAATTTATTAAAAGGTTTTTGATAAAATCATTTTTTATATTAATCGAATTTTTAAAAGAGAATCTATACTATTATATACCTTTTTCGATTTTCAATGTTTTTAATTATATATTCAAAATATTCTTAAAAAAAAAAAAATCAAATTAACCAAATTAAAGCATTACAATTAATTGCTTTTATTATATACTCAACTATTAACAATAATACTTTTGCTTAACGAATTAAATATATATTTCTTTATTATTAGATATATCGATTTTTATTAAAGTATATTAAAAATAAAAAAAGAATAAATATATTATTTTTAAATAATAAAAGGATTTTAAAAGTTTACAAAATATAATTAAATCAATAAGAAATTAATATAATAATATTATTTTTATTTACTAATACTATTAATCAGAATATTTTGTTTTGTTTAATAATTATTTTAATCAAATTATTAGTTTTGAAAACTAATTATAGATAATTACTAAAATATAAATTTAACTTTTTGAAATCTAAAAAGAATATTTATATTAATAATTATAAATATCCTAATATTATTGAATACTAACAAAAAGTATTTCTCCTAATAATAAAAAAATATAATAAATTAATTACTTATTATAATAAAATCAATAAGGAATAAGTAATAATACTATTTACATTTATTATTAAAGAAAAAAAGTATATAATACTTTTTCACAACAAGTTTTGTATTTATACTTTCGATTTTTGGAAAAGAATTTGGCTAAAATAAAATTAATAAAAAATGTTTAAAAAAGGGAAAAACAAATTTATTTATATTTTTGATTTTATTAATATTACTAATAGATTAATAGTAAAAAATAAGAAAAAGAATATTATTAAAAATACAAAAAAGATTATTTATTTTAATATTTAAAAAGATTTATAATAGAATATAAAATAATTATATATTTAATTCAAAAAAGCTATATTTATTTTCGCTTAAGTATATTTAGAAAAAGTTGGGGTATTTATATTTAATCAATTTTTTATTTATATATTTTTTAAAAAGAATATATTAAATACTTTTAATATAAATATTAATAATAATAAAAAAGCAAGTATTCTTTAAAATATATTTTATTTATTAAAAACAATCAAAATAAAATTAATAAGCAAAAAACAAAAGATATAAATTACTAATTTTAATACTAAAGTTAAAATACTTAAAAGCATAATTAAGACTTTTGCTAAACAAAAATATTGCTTAAAATTTAATATTAAAAAGCAATTTAAAGGCAAATATACATTACAATGCTTTAATCTTTTTATATATCTTATATTAAAACATTTATTTTTTTAATTTACTTATTATTTAACTTAAATGCTTTAAAATCATATAGATTTTTAAAAGCAAAAATTAACTATATTTAAGATTATTAAAAATGTGGGTTATATTTGTTTATTTTTATTTAAATTCTATTACAAATTAAATCCTATTAAGATATACTAAAGATATTCGAAAACTAGATATTAGTAAATCGAAAAGAAAAGTTTTAAAGTTGTTAAAAAGGGTATATTAGAAATATTAGATGTATATTTAATAAAGATTATATAGTGTTTTTATAATAAATCTTTTTGATTTATAAATAAATATAGAAAAAGATTAAATATAAAAGTAATAGTATGATATATTAAAAGGCAAAAAAATTATAAAAGTATTTTGAAAAAGATAATAAAAAAGTTTGATAATTAAATAAAAGTTAATATATATTAAATAGTTAAATAATATTAATAAAAATAACGAGATATAAGATTTTACCCTTGATTTTTGATTATATAATTTATTAATAAAACTTAATAAAATATTGATAAAAGTATAATAAAGAAAAATATACGAAGATTTTTCTCAAAATATTTTGAAATATATAAATTTATATTAAAATAAATTAAAATTTAATTATATATAAATTCAAATTGATATTTATTTTAAATTGCTCCTCTAAATTAGGGCTATAATCTAATATAAAGTTTATAAAATTATAAAAAAAAATTTTTTTTTGTATGTATTTGCCTGTCCATGACTGTAATATAAAAATAATTTATTTCATTTTTAGTAGTATAAAAGTAATTTATCGTTATTTATATTATATCCAACTAATTCTGCTAAATTATTATTAGCTTTAACTATTATTATCTACAAATATTTAAAAAAGTAAAAGTAAATATTTATTATAAATATTTGTAATTGTTTATTATAACTTTACAAAAATATTTTTTATAAAACTATAATTTATTCTTAAACATATTTAAAAGTACTTTATTTGTTTAATAATTTCTTTAATATTCTAATTTATATTAAAATCGTTTTTTTTGATTTATTAACAAAAATTAATTATTTGAATCTATCGTTTAATTATATTAAATTAATTTGATTAGTTTCATACTAATATATTGGATTTGCTATTAATTGTTGAGTATTGTTTTAGTGTAATTATAAATCTACTTTTTATTGTTCTATTTTGTTTAGTTATTTATGTGGTTTAGCGCTATATAACGCTAGCTAGCGCCTAAGAGCGCTTACAAATTTAGTTTATATAATAAATTATTCAAATATTTATATAAAAATTATAATAATATAGAATTTATATTAATCTATAATATAGTTAAAAATAGTATATTTAAAAAAAACATAATTTTTGTTAATTTGTAAATAAATATAAATAAATATATTAGAATAAAGTATAGTTTTTGTAAATGGTATTTTATAATAGTATAAGTATATTTTAGTATAATAGATGATGTGGTATTTGATATATATATAAATATAAATTTACAAATAATAATAATCGAAAAAGATTAATTATTGAATATAATTAATAATATCCTAATTTATATTTATATTAAATTTATTAAAATTAAAAGTATTAAAAAAAATAATATATAATTGATAAAATATATTATAATAATATTTTGTCACGCAATATAATCACCTAAGCAAAAATACAAGAAAAAATAAGTAATAAGAATTTATATTATTAAAACTTATTTGGGATTTTATAAATCCTTTAGTGGATATATATAAATACTAAGTATTAATTATTATTTTATTGTCGGCTTGTCCGACATATATATTCTCACTGTTCGGGTACACAATAACGTTTTTCTGGTGTAGGGAGATAGAAAATGTTGTTTAGTTATATATATTTGTTTAATAGGCTTTTGTTTGAGTCTTTTAATTGGTTATAATTAAATCTAGAAAATAGTCCGAGCTTTTTTTTCGAATTATTATTTAAATCAATATTATTAAGTTAATATAATATATAAAATAATAAAAGAAAATCTATATATACTAATATCAATACGAGCTATTCAAATATATAGTTTATATTAAAGTAAGCCTTAAAGTACAATAGAAATTGTTAAATATATACTAAAACTATTAGAATTACTACAAAAACTATACGTTTTAATAAAATGGTTAAAGCTTTTAACATTAAAGCCTCAAATTAAAGCTATATTTAACTACACTAACTATATATAAGATTATTAAACATACTTGAAACAAGTTTGACTTAGAAGTTTTTCAAGAAAACTACCATACTACCATACTACCATACTACCATACTACCATACTACCATACTACCATACTACCATACTACCATACTACCATACTACCATACTACCATACTACCATACTACTATACTACCATACTACCATACTATTATCCTATTATACTATTATAATAATATTAACAAAAGAATTAATATATTATAATTATGAAAAACAAGCCGATTTTAAGCCTGCAAACTAATAGAAAATATATAATTAATATAAATAATATAAATTTTAATAAAATTTATAATAAAACTAAGCTCAAATTAGACTTTCTCGAAAAGCAAGGGGTCCGGGGGCTCGCAGGCCCCTGGTATAATATAAAAATTATATTACTTTTAATAAATAGCTTATATATTTTTATTAAAAATTAATAAAGCGAAATAATCAATTTATATTATATAAATAATATAACTAGTTTAATATAACTTTACAATAATACCCTACTAGTAATCTTTAAAAAATAAACAAATTTGTTAAATAATAAAAAGATTAATAAAAGAAAAATCAATTATATTTGCATTATACAAAAGATATAATATTATTAATATAATCTAATAAATCTTATTTTTAGAATATTAAATATATTTAAATATAACATATCATATTAACTATTTAGAAAAGTTTTAGGAATTAAAAACTTAAAAATTATTAACTATATTAATATTTAACGATTTTATATATAATATTAAAAAAGATATTATATTATTAAAAAATATTATTAGATCTATTAAATTAATATTAAGCTAAACTAAAATACAAATTACATTTATTAATTAAAAATATAAAAATAAATATTTATAAAAAATGATTAAAAACAATATTTTAATAATATCACAATTAATTATAAAAACAAAAAATTTTGATATAAATATTGAAAATCTAAAAACAATGTATTAAAAATTAATCCTAATATAATTCAATACTAAATAAATATCTATATCCAATAAAATTATAATCCAAAATAAAAAAAAAGACTTTAAAACCCTAAATAAATAATACTTTATTAAATAAATAATTAATATAGAAATAAAAAAAACAAAATTATTATACTTTATAATATTTATTTAAAAAATTTAAAAATAGAAAAATATAGTAAAGTAAATATTAAACAATTAATAAATAGTAATATACAAAGAATACTAATATTACTATTTATACTAATTATAAATAACTTTAATATACTTTAATTATAAAAAAAGAAAAAGATTGAACAATTTGTTTATATTAATATTAAAATTTTATAATATTAATATAAATAATATAATTAATAATCTAAAAGCAAATATAAAAGTTTTAATAAAAAAAGTTATATTAAAAATTAAAAAGTATAATATATTTATAAAAGTATATTTAATTATATTAATTATAAATATACTACAAATAACTAATAATTTAAGATTTATAAAGCATAATATTATTCAAAATTGTTAAGTTTATTTTATTATTAAAAATAATCAATATAATTTAGATTATAATATTATAAAAAACAATCAATATTATTACTCGGCAAAATTAGTAAAGAAGCATCACCAAAAACTAAATCTAATATAACTTTTTAAATACTTGATATAAATTTACTAAATTTGAATATAGTATTTTTTAAGTAATTTGTTTATTATATTTAAAATTTTATTAGTTTTTATAAAAAATTAAAAGAATTATGAAAGTTTGAATAGATAAATATAATAGAAATATTAAAGATTTTAAACATTTTATTTAATATTAAATGATTTTATTAATTTTAAGTTTTATTTAAAAAAATTATTAATATAATAAAATTTAAATAATATAGTATTATATATATTAAATTAGAATTTTGATAACTTTATTTTATATAAAATTATAATCAAATAAAGTTGAAAAAGTTAAAGATTTTATTGATTTTGAAAAGGAAAATCTTGAAAATCAAAAAAAATAAGCGAATTTATTTTTGAAAACTCTAAAATTTTCAACTTTTTCAACTCTATTATATTATGATTTTATAAATAAAAAATATATTTTAATTCTAATTTTTTTAATATAATAATAAGTTATTTAATTATTAATATTCTAAATTTTATAAAATAAAACTTAAAATTAATAAAGTTATTTAATATTAAAAAATATATTTAAAATCTTTAAAATTTTAATTTTTTGAAATTTTTAATTTATTATATCTTATTTAGTTGTAATACAAATTAGCTAATTTTTGATATTCAGATTAAGGTTTATGAAAATACTAATATTATATTAAAATTTCATAAAGTAATATAAAGTTTTAATATATTTATAATATATTTAAGTTTTGGTAATACTTCTTTACTAATTTTGTTGAGTATAATACTAAATATATTCGAAAAACAAAACAAAATATTTAAACAAACAATAATTGTATTAATTATTTTCAAAAATTCAAAATACAAAAAAAGTTTTTTGTTATAAAAAGATTAATACTATATTTAAATTTGATTTTAAATTATAATTATAATATATTATATTTAAAATAATATAAAATCAATAGAATATTAATAAGCCTTTTATATAATAATATATTAATAAAATTTAAAAGATTAATATTTATTAAATCTTTTTAAACGTTTATATTTTCTTTTAATTAGTTTTATATTCAAAACTTATTATATTTAGTCTTATAATTATTATTAAAAGTTAATAAAGTATTAATATTGATTTTTTTTTTTAAAATGTTATAATTATTTAATATAATATAAAATTAGTTTTATATAATTATTATTAATAATAATATATAAATATTTAAAAGATTTAGAAGCTTCTTTTATTTATTTAATTAATTTCTTTATTATTACTATTTTAATATAATACTTTTATTTATTATATTTATATCTTTATTTATTAATTTATTATTACTATTATTTATTATAATATCATTAAAGCTTAAATTATTATTTTTATCCTTATTTTTAATATTTACTATTTTTTAATTGATTATATTATTTATATTAAAAAATTCTACCTAAAAATCATCTTCATCATTACTTAAACCTTAATTATTTATTGTTTAGCTATTTATATAAAAAGTAGTAATAATCAAAGTTTTATAAATATTTTATAAAATTCATAATAACTTTTTATTTTTTTAATTTGAAATAAACTTATTTAAATAAATATATAACTCTAAAAAAATTATAATAATATATTAAAAATATTTTATTAAAACCTTTATAAATATAGCTTTTTAAATAATTATTGATAACAATTATATAAAACTAATTTTGTACTATATTAAACGATTATAATATTTTAATATAAAAAGGATTAATATTAATATTTTATTAATTTTTAATAATAATTATAAGAATAAATATAATAGATTTTAAATATAAAGCTAATTAAAAGAAAATATAAAGATTTAAAAAGATTTAATGAATATTAATCTTTTAGATTTTGTTAATATATTATTATATAAAAAATTTATTAATATTCTATTGATTTTATACTATTTTAAATATAATATATTATAATTATAATTTAAAATCAAATCCAAATATAACATTAATCTTTTTATAATAAAAAACTTTTTTTGTATTCTAAATTTTTGAAAATAATTAATGTAATTATTATTTATTTAAATATTTTGCTTTATTTTTTAAATATATTTAATATTATAATAATATCAATTATTTTTTATAATATTATAATCTAAATTATATTAATTATTTTTAATAATAAAACAAACTTAATAACCTTAAATAATATTGTATTTTATAAATCCTAAATTATTAATTATTTGTAATATATTTATAATTAATATAATTAAATATACTCTTATAAATATATTATATCCTTTAATTTTTAATATAACTTTTTCTATTAAAACTCTTATATTTACTTTTAAATTATTAATTATATTATTTATATTAATATTATAAAATCTTAATATTAATATAAACAAATTGTTTGGTTTTCTTTTTTTTTTATAATTAAAATATATTAAAATAATATAAAAAACTTTTAAAATATAATATATATTTTTATATATATTAAAATTATTTACAAATAATATAAATAATAATATTAATATTCTTTATATATTATTATTTATTAATTATTTAATATTTGTTTTATTATATTTTTCTATTTCTAAATCTCTTTAAATAAATATTATAAAATATAATAATTTTATTTTTTTTGTTTATATATTAATTATTTGTTTAACAAAGTATTATTTATTTAAGATTTTAAAATCTTTTTTTTTTTCTAATTTTAAATTATAATTTTATTGAATATATATATTTATTTGATATTAAATTATATCAAAACTAATTTTTAATATTTTAATTATAAATAAAAACTTTTTATATATTGTTTTTAAATCCTTAATATTTATATTAAAATCTTTTATTATTATAATTAATTGCAATATTATTAAAATATTATTTTTAACTACTTTTTATAAATATCTATTTTTATATTTTCGATTAATAAATATAATCTATTTTTTAATTTAATTTAATATTAATTTAATAAATCTAATAATATCTTTTAATAATATAATATCTTTTTTAATATTATATACAAAATCATTAAATATTAATATAATTAATAATCTTTAAGCTTTTAATTCCTAGAACTTTTTTAAATAATTAATATAATATATTATATTAAAATATATTTTATATTTTAATTTAAATATATTTAATATTTTAAAAATAAGATTTATTAGATTATATTAATAATATTATATCTTTTATATAATATAAATATAATTAATTTTTTTTTATTAATCTTTTTATTATTTAATAAACTTATTTGTTTTTTAAAAGTTATTATAATAAACTTTTTTATTAATTATAATATTAAAAGTTTTTTATATATAATTTGTTTAAATATATTCAAATAAAGTAATAATACAAATTTTATATCTTTATTTTTATTATTATAATTATTAGTTTTCTGATTTATTTTTTAGTTTATTATTTAGATTTTTTGTAATTATTTGTAATCTTTTTAAGATATTAATATATGCTTATATTATAAGTTAAAAGCTATATAAAAAGAAAATAATTTCTTGTTATTAGTAAAATTAAATATAGATTTTGTATTTATATTGATTAATAGTATTAAGCTTAACAAAAGTATATTAATTTTTTTTATTAATATATTAATTATTATTTATAATTTATTATTTTTACTTTTAGATTTCGATTTTGATTTATTATTTTTATTAATATTTAATAATAAATTAAAATTATAAATATTATTAAATACTATTATTATATTATCTAATATATTTATTGTATTTTATATATATAATTAAATATTAATATATATATATATTAATTTATTATACATTAATATTTAATTTATATTATTAAATATTAATATATATATATATTAATTTATTATACATTAATATTTAATTTATATTATTAAATAGTTTTATAAATTTATTAATTTTGAACCTTAAACTTTTATTATTTAAAAACTTTTAATTAAATAAATTTGATTTAGTTTTTATATATATAATAATATTATTATTATAATTAATATTTAATAATAATTTAGAATTGAAAATTAATATTTTATACAAAATTGATATTAAAAATAAAAATAAAAATAAAATTAATAATAATAAAAATAATACAAAAAAATTAATAATAATAATAAAAAATAAAATAACAATAGCTATTTACTAAATAAATAAGCAATTATTAGTTTTACATTATAATATTATATTAGCTTTATTATTTATTATTATATATAATTATATTTAATATAATTATTTTGTATATTAAAAATACTATTAGTAATAATTATAATAAAAAAGAAAATACAATATATTTAACAATTATTATAATAATAATTATTATTATATTGAAATTACAATAATTATTTTAAAAATTAATATAATTAATAACATTTTTATTTATTATTTTTAATATATAATTCAATTAATATACAATAAATAAAATAAAATGTTAATAAATATAAATATTTTATAAACTATAAATAAAAATAATATTTAATAATAACAATAAAGTATTTTAATATTAATACAAAAACGAATTATAATAATAATAAAGTAATACTTTAATATTATATTAAATTGTTAAATATACAATAAAATAGGAGTATTATTTATTAAGATATTTTGAGGAGTATTAATACAAAAGCGAATTATAATAACAATAAAGTAATATTTTAATACTAATACAAAAGCGAATTGTAATAACAATAAAGTAATATTTTAATATTAATATAAAAGCAAAAGCGAATTATAGTAACAAAAAAGTAATATTTTGGTATTAATATAAAGACAAAAGCAAATTATAATAATAAAAAAAAGTATAAAAAAAGCTAAAAGAGTAAGCTATATAAAATAGCTTTTACAATTGTAGAATATAATTAAAATATAAATAATGTTGTTTAATTAAAGATATAAGTTAGATTAATCTAGTTTAAATTAATTTTTTAAATTATTTAGAATAGTATTATTAATAATTTTTTTTATATTAAAGTTATTGATTTTTATAATGAAATTTTTATTATATAAGTTATAAAGAATAATTAAAATCAATTTATAAAATAATAATAGTTTTATAATTAAATTTTTAAGTTAAAGATTATTTTTAATAATAAGTTTTTCTTTATATATATATTATTTATTAGCGATTTGCTGAATATTTTTATCTTTTTTATTTAGATTTATATTAGGATTTTAATGAATATTAATTATAAGTTTTGTTATTGTTTTAAATAAAGCTTTTAATATATTTAATTAAATTTATTTGTTTTAAAATAAATTTTCAATAGAAAATTCAAAACTTTTTATAATATATATTTAATTAATTTTATAAATATAGTTTATAATTTATTTTTTAAAATTTTTATTAAATAGAATATTAAAAAAGATAGAATAATAATAATAAGGTTATAAATTATATTTAATAAATTTTATTATAAAAGAAACAAAAAAAACTATTATATTATTTATAGTTATAAATGTATAAACAAATTTGATATAATTATTAAAATCCAATTTAGATGTATAATATATAATTATAATATTAAGAGTTTTAAAAACAATATTAAGAAAAAGTTATATTACTAATAATAAATATTAGATTATAATTTTTTTGTTATATAATATAACAAATTTAGTAATTATTTTTAAAAGTATATAAAGCTTTAATACTTTGTAATAAATTATAGCTATTTGTTTAACAATATTTTTTTTTTTTAATAAATTAAATAAAAAGGTTTTTTTATTTAAAGCTTTATAAAGCTTTTTGATTAATATATAAAATAACTAATTTAAATTTTTCTAAATAGTAATACTATTTGCTTTAAATAAATTGTTAATATAATAAAATTCTATTTATAATAATAAAAAAATAAATTATTTGTTATACTTTTAATTCCAAATTATATTTTTATTAAACAAAACAATAATCAATTTTTTATTAGTTTTTATAAAGAAAATTTTATATTATAAAATCTTTTATTTATTGAATTTGTAAATAATATAACAAATATAGAATATAATAATGTTTTTAATAATTCTTTTATTAAGAAATTATAAATTTAATAATATATATATTCTTTTAATTATAATTTATTTTTAAATCTTAATTAAATAAATTTCTATTATTTTTTTATTCTTTTATTTTTTTATAATCTAATAAATTATTATTTTAATAATAAAATATAATATTATTATTAAATATATATTAAATAAAATAAAAAAATTAATAATATTATTTACTTTTTATTTAAAAAGATTTCTAAATATTTATAAATCTTTTTCTATTTTAATAAACTTTATATACTTAATAAAATTCTTAATACAATTCAATAATATTATAACAATTATTATTAATAAAAAATCAGCTTTAAATTATATTACAATTTAATATAATATAATATTAATATTTTTAAGGATATATACTTTATTAATTATTATATATTGAAATAATCCTTTCAAATTTTAGGATTAAAAAGATTTATTAATTATTATAATAATATTTATATTATTTATTATTATATCAAATTTAAATATATAATAACTTTTCAAAGTTAATAAACCATATTATAATTTAAATATTATTATAAAAGTAATTATTATAATACAAGAATTCTTTTTAATATTATTAAATATCTAATGTTTTTTAATAAATTTTTCTATAATCTTTTTATAATAATCTTATTTATTTTTGTATTTATTATTATAATAAATATAAATAATAAAATCTTTTAATATTTTATTTATTTTACTTATTTATTATTTAATTAATTTTAATAAAACAATTAGCATTTTTAATTATATTAAAAAAGAATGAATAAATAAGTCAAATATATTATAAAGATTTTCTTAAAAAGTTTAGGGTTTAATATTATTATTATTATTAAAATTCGTATTATTGTTTTAGATTATATTAACTTAAAAACAAATATTTAATTTTTGGATTTATTAAATATTGTATAACATTTTTATTTAATTATATTCTTTTAATAAATATTTATATTCTTTAAAAACTTTTTTATGTTTATATTTGTTTTATATTAATAATTAATGATTTATATAAAGCTAATATATATAACAATTTATTTATATTCAAAAACTAATTATTTTAATAATTTTATTAAAACCAATAATATTTATTAATAAATAAATTTTAATTAAAGAATTTTAAAGAATTCAAATAATCTAATATATTTTAATAATTTATTAATTTTTAAATTGAAAAATAAGTTTAATTAAAAGGAATTTAAAGCGTTTAGGATTAAAACTAAAAAAATTATAATCCTTATTATATTTTTATAGCTAATAATTCTTATTATTTAATAATATTTTAAGTTTTGCTATTTAATTAATTGAAAATTAAAATAATATATTAAAGTTAATAAAATATTTTTTTAAAACTAAAACTTCAATTTTTAAATTTTAAAAAACATTTTTTTTATTTAAATTTAATATATTTATTATAATATTATATAAAGTATTTACTATTAGTTTTTCCAAAAATAGTTTATTATTAAAATATTTAAAAATAGTTTAAATACTTAAATATTAATTAAACAACATTTTTAAATCAAAAAAATTTTCTGGATTTTTTATTAATTTTAATAAAATTATTTGATTTATAAATTCTTTAAATATATTAATTATATTAATCTAATTCAATTATTCTTTAAAAATATTATTTTAATTAACAAATAAAAAATCAATTCCTATTAATCTTCTTTTTCTTTTTAATTATATAAACAAATTGAATTTTAAAAATAATATATATAAATAAACAAATTAACTTACAAAGTTTTTTATAAATTAAATAAAAAATCTTGTTTTATTAACTTTTAATAAAAATTATAAAAAAATATATATACTAAATTTTAAAGCCTTATTTAAAATTATATATAAAATATTTATATTTGCTTTATTAAAATCTCTAAATATATTAATAATTAAATTATCAAATATCAATAAACTAATATTCAATTCGCTTATACTTTTCCGCTTTTTAACAAAAACAATAACACAATTTGTATTAATAATTATATATATTATATATATTTATAAATACATTTCTATTTCAATTTTACTTATTTGTTTATTTAAAAAAATATTATTTCGCATAATTAAATTAATTAAATATAAACAATACAAATAAAATACATAATAATTAATATTTTTTTAATTTATTTTGTTTAAAAAAATACTTAAGTATTTTATATCTTTATAATTTTCTCTTTAAATTATAACATTTTGTATTACTTTTAATATTAAACTTTTAATATTAAATATATTAAAAATACAAGGAAATATTATTTACTAATAAAGCTTTTTAAAATACAAAAAAAATTCTTATAATTTTAAAAACTTAAATATAGTTTTGTTATTAAGTATATTTAAATATTTAATCATTTTGATAAAATTTTATATAGTTTTAAGTTTTATAATTATACTAAAGAACTTATATTAAATTGAATCAGCATTTTCATTTAATAATAACAATTCTATTAATATTTTAAAATATACATTTTTAATTATATATATCATAATTATTAAAGATTTAGTTAAAACTTATAGAATTAAAGATTTAATTTGTATAAAATTTATAAGATTAAAAGTTCAATTTATATAAGACTTATAGGATTAAAAGTTTGTATTTATTGTAAAAGTGATAATAATAATAATAATTGTTATTATTAAAGTAATAGTTAAAGTAATAGTTAAAATAATAATTAAAATAATAATTGAAATAATAATGATAATAATAATTAATAATAATAATTGTTATATAAAAAATTTGAAGATAAAAAGAAAATCCAATATTATATTATAATATATTTTTTTTAAATAAATATTATATTAAATATTATATTATATTATATTTAATTACTATTTTAAATAAATATTGATATTAAAACATTATTAAAATTCTAACCTTACAAGTATAACCTTATATAAAGCCTTTTATTTATATTTTAAATATAATAAAATATATTTATTATACTTAATAAATAATATTTTATTTTACTTTATTTTACTTTATTTATATTTATTAAATATATATTCAATTACAATATTATTTTTTTATTATTTTCTTATTACTTTTATATATCTATTTTAAATAGTTTAAATAATTAGAAAATCAAAAACCTAAATCAGAAATTTATTTATATTAACCTTATTCAAATAAATATTTAATATATTATTTAATTAATAAACAATTTAATAAATAATTTTATATATACTATAATAGTTTATATTTAAATATTAGTATATTATTTTTAATACAACCCTAAATAAAAAATATTTTAGAATTATATTTTTTTTACTATAAAAGACTTCTTTGGTTTTACTAATTTATATAATATACAAATTAATATCTAAAATTTTTAAACTAATTCTATTATTATATTATCCTAAATGTTATTCCAAATATTAAAAGCTATTAAACTATTTAAAAAACTATAATAAAAACTTAATTCTACTTTTTTATAAATAAATCCCAAACAAAAAAATAATATTGCAAAATTAGAAGCTAATAATAAAACCAATCTATTATATAATAAAGTTAGCAAATATAGTAAATAGAAAAAGAATATTTAAATTAATAATATTAATAATAATAATAATAATAATAACAAAGCTTATAATAATAGTTTACTATTAACAAAAAAATCCAAATAAATAAAACAAGAAACTTTAATATAAAATAATATATATTAATATAAACTTATATAATTAAACAACAAATTAAAAACCAATAAGCTTTTTAAAGCTAATATTATAATACAATTTGTATAATTTATATAATCTATTAAAAAGAAATTAAACAATACAAAAACTATTATTTTGAATAGTTTAAATACTATATAAAAGCTTATCAAAACAAAATTGAACTTTAAGTTTAAATATAAAGTTACTAATAACTTAAATAATATAAAAAATAATAATAATAATAATATTATTAATAAAAAAAAAAAACCTTAAAAATATTTGTTAAAGATATACAAATATACAAAATTTATTAAAATTGTATAAATAGTAAATAATTAAAAGTAAAAGATATAAGAGAAATAAGTATATATTAAATATATAAAAACTAAAACAATTGTTATAAAAAAACTAAAGTAATATAATTAACAATAATATATAACAAATTTAAATCAAAAAAAAGATTCTAAATTTATACAATATGTTTTTTTTAAACTATTTATTTTTAATATTATATTTAAAGTAGTATAAGCAAAAATATTAAGAAATTATAAAAATTAGAAATTAATAATTATTAAAACTGTAAAATTATTTATTTATAAATAAATAAAAAAAAGTATAAAGAAATTATAATAATATATTAATTTCTGAAATATTATAAATGTTTTGTTTAAAGATTATAAAAAGTATTAATTGCTTATACTATTTTAACTATTTAATTAAACTATTAAATAAAATAAAATATTATTATTTAAAAAAGAATTCTTTAAATATATATTCTTTTATTTTGTTTTGCTTTAGATTAAATTAATTTAATATAAATATAACTATAAAGATTTTAATAATAATTAAACTAATACAATTATTTGAATTTTATAAATAACAAAAACTTTCAAAATATATTTAAAAGTATTTTTTATTAATTTATAATAGTTTATATAAAAAAGATAAATTTTGTAATTTATTTGTAAACAACTTTTTGTTTTATAAAATATTATTTCTAAATTAGTAAAAATTATATATTGTAATTAATTCTAATAAGGATTTTAATAATATAAATAATAAAAGCTTTTTTAATTAATATAAATAGTTTATTTTTTGTTGGTTGTTTATTGCTTTTTGTTTAATATTGGTTGATTTGTTAAAAAGATTTTTGCTAATTTTTTATTTATATTTTGATATTTTTATTATAATTAATTAATATTTAAAATAAAGCTAATCTGGATAGAATTGTTAATACTAATAATAGTAGTAATAATATTGATTTAGAAATATATAAAATATTTAAAAAAAAAGTTTTTTAATAATATTTTATAATATTTTTTTATATTATTTAAATAAGTTTATTATATATATATTTATTTAATTATATAATATTATAAAAAGCAAAACAATCAATTAGAATATATATTACTTATATTTTGCTCTTTTTCTCTTTTTTTTCTTTTTTTTCATTTTTAATTATATTTTTGATTTTTTTTATTATATATTTAAATTTATTAATTATTAAAACTTTATTTTAATTTAAAATAGTAATTCAAAACTTATATATTACAAGCTTTGCTTTTAATAAATAAAAGTTTATTATTACTTTTGCTTTAGTTAAAGAAATAGAATTTGTTATTGTTACCCTTGCTTTAATTAAAGAACCTATTGTTATTACCTTTGCTTTAATTGTTTTAGAATTTATTATAAAGTAAAAGCTAAATATTCTAACATTAAAACCAGCTTTTATTTATTAAAAGATTAATTTTATTAGTAATAATAATAATAATAATAATAATAATAATATTATTATTGCTTTTGTTTTTATTATTATTTTTTTTTATAATATAATTGATTTTACTATTTATAATAAGAATAATTTTATTGAAGTTTTGTTTCTTGTAATTCTTTAAAGTTATATAGTTATTAATACTATTTTAAATAATATTAAATCTTTTATATTTTTTTAGAAAAAAAATATATTAAATAAATTTTTAATATTTGATTTTATAGATATTTAATTAATTGAATTTAATATATTAGATTTTAGCAAAAATTATTTGTTTTTAAATAAAAAAAAATCTTATTTTTGATTTTAAGTTGTTTTTTATAAAACCTATTTATATTGAGAAGCTTAATATAATATTTTATGAATTTAAGGTTTTTTAATAAAATAGTTATATTATTTAAAAAATAATTAGAATTAAAATAATCTATAATTAATTATATATATTAATTAAATGTATCTATTTATATATTTATATATATAATATAAGTTAAAATTATTTTAATTAATTATTTAAACCTAATATTTTCAATAAGCTTTGTAATCTTTAATATAATTATATTAATTATAAAGCCAATCTTCAAATTAAAATAAAGATATTGGTTTAGAAGTATTTTGATAGTTTTTTTCTAATACTTTTTAAAAATAAAAAATATTAATAAAAAAATTAAAAAATTAAAAAAGTTGTATTTAAATAAAAAATAATTATTATTAATAAAATCAAAATATATATTTATATATTTTTAAATATTTAAATATTAATAAAAGCATAATTTCATTATATTATTTAATTAATAAATTATATATTTTAATAATAAATATTTAACAAAATTGTATATAAAACTTATATTAATATACTTTGAAATGTATAAGTAAATAAGAAAAAAGAAAAAAAAAAAAGAAAAAAGAAAAAAAAAAAAAAGAAAAAAAAGGAAAGTATTTTTTTGAATTCTTTTAAATATTTTAAAATATTTTTGATTATATTTATAAATCAAATTAAAATAATATAAAATTGATTTTATAACTATTTTAAAATAATATAGAAAAGGTTATTGATTTTAAAATATCTTAAAAGATTTTGAATTATTTTTAAAAATCTTGAAATATTTTTAATTTAATTTTATACAATATAAAAACTAGCTTCAGCTAAGAACTATTTGTAGATAATTAAAAAATACGATTAAAAAAGTTTTGAAATTATCTTAAACCCTTTAAATTGTGCTTGTAAGTATTTAAATAATATTTTAATCCGATTTCAATTATTTGATTAGTTTGTTTACTTGTACCAGGGGCCTGCGAGCCCCCGGACCCCTTGCTTTTCAAGAAAGTCTAATTTGGGCTTAGTTTTATTATAAATTTTATTAAAGTTTATATTATTTTTATTAACTTGTAGACTTAAAGTCGGCTTATTTTTTATAATTATAATATTTATAATATATTAATTCTTTTATTAATATTTGTAATATTAA
>NGKG01000005.1:1729753-1769751 GCA_002162505.1 Myriosclerotinia scirpicola | reverse complement strand
GTAGTATGGTAGTATGGTAGTATGGTAGTATGGTAGTATGGTAGTTTTCTTGAAAAACTTCTAAGTCAAACCTGCCTCAGGCATGCTTAATAATCTTATATATAGCTAGTGAAGTCAAACCTGCCTCAGGCATGCTTAATAATCTTATATGTAGCTAGTGTGGCTAAATGTGGCTTTAATTTGAGGCTTTAATATTGAAAGCTTTGACCACCTTATCAAAACATACAGTTTTCATAGTAATTTTAGTAGTTTTAGTATATATTCAACAATTCCTATTGTACTTTAAGGCTTACCTTAATATAAACTATATATTTGAATAGCCTGTATTGATATTAGTATATATAAGATTTTCTTTATTATTTTATATATTATATTAAATTAATAACATTGATTTGAATGATTTTTCAAAAAAAGCTTGGACTATTTTTTGGATTGACTTATAACCAATTAGAAGGCTCAAACAGGGGCCCATTAAGCGAATATATACAATAAACGATATTTTCTACGTCCCTACACCGGAAATACGTTACTGCGTACCCGGACAGCAAGAATATATATGTCGGGCAAGCCGACAATTAAAATAATAAACTATATTTTTAATACTTTTTTTTAAATATATTTATATTAATATATAACCTTTTTTTTAAATTAAAATAATATAAAATTGAAAACTCTTAAAAAGTAAATTATAAATCATTAAATGATTTTCTTTTCTTTAATATAATGTTTTTGAACTTTGTAATAATTGTAACTTTTTTTTTGTTATACCTTTGTAATTTTATTTTTATTATATTCTTACAATAATTAATTCAACTTATATTTTTGCTTTTGTAGTTTTGTTAATAGTTTAGTATAATATAAAATATATTATTATAAGTAATTTATAAAATCTAAATAATATTTAAATTATTTTAAAAATTACAGGAAAACTAAAGCCTAAATAACAAATAGTTTATCTTTTACTAAAACAAGGTTGAAAGTATTAACTTTTTGGTTAAACAAAGCAATTAATAAATATACTAGAAAATATTTCTTTAAATTAAAAATAATATTTAATTATTTAAACTACTAAAGAACTTATTACAAATATTCTAAATGTTTCTTGAATATGTGATTGAAAATAACAATATTATTAATGTAAATATATGCAAAGTTTTTTTTTATTTTAATAATAATATTAATATATTTTTGAATGTATATAAAAGAATTTCGAAATCCTATAATTATACAAATAAATGTTTTTTGGTTATAATAAAATAATATAATAAAATATTTCTAATACTCCTTTTTAATATATTATTAATAAAAAAAACTTATATAATTAATAATAAAAATAAATAGGCAATCTATTACTATTGTAATAATATTTATTTATATAGGAATTAAATATATATTAAAAATCACAATCTAATTTAATATATAAATATTTATAACAACTTTGCCTTTTTTACTAATAATTTTTTAATTATTTGTAATTAATTTTTATATATAAAATACTAAAAAACTAAATAGAATTAATTTTAATATCTATTTAAATCAATTTTGTTTATAAAGTTTATTAAATGTTTTATTAATAAAAGTTTAATTTTTTTTATTTGTTGTGTATACCTTTGCTTTTTTTAGTTTGAATTTTTTTTGCTAATCTTTACAGAGTTATATTTCAAATTTTTTATTATTTAATGTTTTTGTAAAGCCTTTACAATCTTCTTATATAATTAAGTTATTTATAATTATTTTTTATAGTTATTATTTTTATACAAAATTCTTAAAGATTATAATTTTGTTAATTAATATAGTTTTTTATTAAATAGCTTTTAAATCATTTTTACTTATATTATTTTGTATTTATTTTATACTATTAATTATTTACAAGGCTACAGTTGTTATGGCTACAAATAATCCTTTTGTTAAAAAGCATTTTTTAAAAAAAAAGATTTTGGATAAAGTTTTTATAAAATAATATATATCGATCTTGTTTATTGCTATTATAGCTTAAATATTAGAATTGATAATATTGTTAAGTTTAAGATTCTTTTGTATAATTATTTCAATATTAATAAGATTTTTTATTATTATAGTTTTACATTTATTTAATATTAAATATACAAAAAATATAAAATTGTTTTAATATAAAAGTTTATATATTATATTATAACTTAACAAAGAAAATTTATTGTTTTTTTTATTTATTATATTAATAAATATATACAATTAAGATAATATAATTGTTTTTTCCTTTATATAAATCAGGATTTTTAGTTCAATATTTTTAATTTAAATAATAATTTAAGTTTGCAAATTTATATATTATAATAAAATTAATAATTAGTTATCAAAATCGATAATTTATTCTTCTAGAATAATAATATTATTGCTTAGCAGAATCTTAATATTTAATTTTTCAATAATATAAATTTTATAAATGAAATATCCAAAAAAACTGTTAATAATTAACAAATAAAAATCCAGATTTATAAATTAGTTAATATTGTATCTTTATAAACTTAATCTACAAACCTTTATTAATTTATTTATAATGTAAATCTAAATTGTAAAGTATATTTCAAATAGAAATTATTTATCGATTAAACTTATATTATAACTAATATTAAAGCAAACTAAATATATATCGTTTTGCAAACTATTTAATACAATTTTAATTTTAATATATCTATAACTTTTAAAAGTATAATTTAGCAAAAATTTATTTGCTTTAATTGTAAACCAAATTATTTAAAATTTAAATAGAATTAAAGCAAATTTCTTAAAAAGATTTGTAAGAAGTAGTAGTAGTAATAATATTGATTAACAACGAACGGAAAAGGCTTAAGGCTTAATCCTAGGAACTTTTTGAGGGGTATAATGTTGTATTTAGTTAAAAACTTATTTATAACTAAATCTAAAAATAAAGTTTTTTTAAACTATATAGATTTAGTAATATTGTTTTAAAAAATAAATCTGAAAAAGAGGAATAATTTTGAATGAAGAATTCCTTTTTTATTAATTAAAATAAGGTTTAAAATAATAAAGACTAAAAATGTTTATATATTAATAATTATAGTAGTTGGGGTATGTATATAAAGGATCTAATAATTCAAAAATTAAATAAAATATTGTAGAAAAAGAAAAAGCTTAATATAATTTAATATATATATATTCAGAAAAACAAAGAAAAAAAAAAAAAATTAATTGAATTATTTTGAATAGATTTCAAAATAAAACTTTATAATATTTATAAATTCAATTAGTTTTAATAAAAGCTTTATAAATTCTACTAAATATTTGTAATTTTTTATTATAATAAAGGGAGGGGCATTAGGTTGTCTAAGCCATTATCTAAAAAGCTTTTAGGTTTTTTAGTAATGTATTAAATGTTTAAATATTTTGAATTAATTATAAAAGTAGTTTAAATTAGCTTTATTGTATTTGAATTTTTTATAATATTAAATAAAATCTTTATAAATAAAGTGGAGTACTAAAATCTAATAAAGTTAATATTTAAATAAATTAAGTTTAGCTGAAAGTTTAATTTTATATGTTAAATTTTAATGTAAATATTTTGTTAAAAGTTTAATATTTCCAATAAGTCATTAATTTTATTAAATTGTAGAGCGAAGTTTTTTGAAAATAAAGCCAATTTTGTTAATAATAAATTCAAAAGCTAATCTAGTATCCCAGATTTGTTTAATACCGTAATCTGTAAGTTTATCAGCTGCCTCATTCTTTTTAATATTAATATATTTAGGGGTTTAATAGATTTTAATATTGTATATCTATATAATGTTTTAATAGATAAGAAAAGCTTATTAAAAAAAGCCTAGGGCAATGCTTTTTAAATACTAGATTACTAATATATTATTAATATAAAATCAAAGGCGTTAAATTTGAATATTGTTAGGTATCCTTATAATATATTAAAATTCTTTTTAAGCTTTAATAGCCTTTATATCAAAAATATAAAAAATGTTATTAATAATCTTTAAGCTAAAGTTTATTTGTTTTTTATTTTAATAAATAAAATAATTATAATCTATAAACTTAGCTTTATTTATATATTATTTAAATTTATTTAAAAAAATAATAATTTTATTAAAAAATAAAAAAGCTTATTAATTTTTAAAAATAATAGATACCATTTTTTTGTTGATTTTTTTAATAAGATTTATTTTATAATTTATTGTAAAATGTGGTGGTTATAATATAGGTTTAAGTATATTAAAAAAAATTTGTATTAAATATTGTATTTTAGTTTTAATAGTTTATAAGAATTCTGTTCTTTATTTTTTAATAATAAATAAAAAAGTTATTTGTTAAACTAAAGGGTAAATAGAATCTATTATTTGGATTTATATGGTGAAATATAGCTTAGCTTTTTTAAATATAGTTTTATTAGAAAGTATACCTAAATCTTTAAAAAGTATAATATTAAATATAGTTTTTTAAACCAGGAAAATACTTTTAATAATTAATATAAGGGTTTTTTTTAATAATATTATATATTAATTAATTTTAGTATTAATAATAGCTTTACGGTTTATTTGTAATAACTTAAAGGGTTTTTTCTTTTTAGTATATTATGTTTTTATTTTGTAAATAAAAAAGGGAATTATATAAATTATTATAGTTTTTTTTAAAATAAAAGTTAAAAAGCTATTAATAGTTTAAATTAAGTTTTTGATATAATATATTATAATTTAGATTTTAACAGTTTTTTCTATAATATAATATTTAAAAGTAAGTTTTTGATTGAACTAAATTTTTAATCATTTAAATGCCAATTGTTCTTCAACTTTTTTTATAATAATAATTAATATAATAATTAGATTCTTATTAATAATATATATAGGGGTATATCCATTTTTCTTTTTGATTAAATAGATTATTTTTAGCTTTTTAGGGGCAAAGACTATTTTGTTTTTGAAACTTTAATATAGGATGTTTTTGACTTCTATAGACAAGGATCTGATATTATAATTTAGAGTAAAGGACACTTTGTATAAGTATAGATTGTTAATATATCTAAAATACAAAATAATATTTTGGACTATAAACTTAGTTAGATATAGTATATAAAGTATAAAGGATAATAATGATTCTTAAAAAATCCTATATACTACCTTATAATTGGGGATTATCAAGTTTTCGAATCTAACCCGGATCTATTTTTTAATAAAAAAAAAGTTAATAAATTTAAAAAAAGCTAAAAGCTAATTTTGTTTAATTATTCTTTTTAATAAATATCTTTTGAATAATATATTAAATGCTCTTTAAACATCTATTATAATTATAATGACTTTTAGGTTTTAGGCTAAAGCAATTTTTATATTATAAATAAAACTAGCTATAAAATCTATAACTAATTGTTTAAGGAATGCTTTGCCATATTAAGGATTAAATATATTATTAATAAAAGCTGTTTAGATTAGTTTATAGGCTATAATTCTTTTTAATTCTTTTGAAATATAAAAGAATAATATAATAAACTTTTAAAAGCAAACTAAGGATCTATTCTTTTTTTTTATTTTGGGTATTATGGTAATTTCAACTAATTTTTAAACTTGTAAAAAAAAGTTAAAAGTTAAATAGCAAATATATATCTTTTATAAAATATATTTAATAAAATTCTAATAAGTTTTAAGGAGCTTGATTGTAATTTAATCGATATTTGGGGAGGTACTAAAAATATTTATAATATTTTGTTTTATCTTCTTTAAAGATATTGTAAGATTTTATATAAAAATGTTAAAGTTTTATTAGTATTTTAAAAAGTTTTAAACTAGATTATCTATAATATTAAATTTATTTAATACCTTTGAATATAATACTTCCGCTTTTTCTATAGTATTTTTAATAAGGATACTGTTGACTTTTAGGGGTAATAATTTAAAGCTTAGGCTTAATTTGTATTAATTAATAACTTTATAAAGTTTCTTATTGTTTTTAATATTGTTAATAATACTTTTCCAATAATTCTATTTGGTGTTTTAAATAATATTCTAAAAGTCTTTAGTTTTATTAAATATATTTAGGGCTTTGTTTTAGGTTTTGTAAGCCCAAAGATATTCTTTATATATTTCTTAATATTTTGGGGTTTATTAGGGGGTAAAATAACTTTAATCTTTATTAGGCTTTTTGACAATTTATATCGCTAAATTAATCATTGTAATAAAATCATATATATATTTTTTTATATTTCTTTTTATAATTAAGATTAAAGGGTTCTGTAATCGTTCTATGTTTATATGTATAAAATTTAAGAACTTGCTTAATTCTATTTTAGATACTTTAAAATAATATTGTTTTAATATAGTTTTGCTTTTGTTAGGGATAGAGGTTATTTGTATTTTGTAATTAAATCCTAAATGCATATTCTTATAGATATTAGTATACACAAAAAAAATATTAGAAAAGGTTAGGTTTAAGATGTATCCAGCTTTGTAAATAGATTCGTTAAAAAATCCAATAAAATTCATTTTATTATTATTAGATTAGCAAGCAAGATCTGTATCTTTATAAACAAGCTATATATTAAATTCAAATAAGTTATGCTAAACATTAAAGTCTCCTCCAATTAAGCAATGTAGTAGAGGGGATAGAGTTAAGATATAATCTATAATTTTGTCAGTAATAAACTAGCAATATATATTGAAAATGACTATATCGTTTATATCGATCTACAAAAGATCTTTACTATTGATTGGGCAGTGTTGCTGAATACAAAGGCCTATACTTTTGCAGACATATATTATTACTCTAAGCCTAAAAAGACTCTTAGGATCTTTAAAATCCTAAGAATTGATTAAGGTGTAGTAGTTGTACCCTAAATGGTTTTAAGTTTATATATTAATTATAATCTATAGTTCTTAAATACAAACAATATCTATTTTTTGCAAGTATAAAATAATAAGTATTATTAAGTAAGTAGGGAGATTTTTGTTAATATTAGTTTAGTTAATTTAAATATCTTGTAATCAAGCCTATTAATTGTAATAGATACTATTATACCTTTTATATTATATTAATATAAAGGGGAGTTGTTAGGGGTTATAATAAGCTCATTAATACTATTTAATATTTTAATGTTAAAGCGGTTTATAAAGTTTATTATAAGTATTCTGTTTTTAAAAGTTTTAAATAATATTACTTTAATCCCTAAAATAGATTTTAAACTATCAATTCCAAGGGCTTTAGTCTTACAGAATCGATTTTTAAAGGCTTTTTTAGGGGCTTTAACAATATCCTTAGTTTTTGAGATATTTTTAGTGGTTTTATACACTATAACAGTCTATCCACACTTACGTTTTTCAAGAATAATATTAGTATCCTAATCTATAGTTAAGCTCTAAAGTTATTCGTTTATAAGCTTTTTTAGGGTATATATAGTCTTATATAAACCATTGTTATATTTATGGATAATGTTTAACTTCTTATAAGTAAATCTTACTTTTTTGTTATCTTTGTAAATTAGGGCTGCCAGGCATTTTTGATGGTTAGATTTAAAAGGGTTATAATAGTTGATATATTTAGGGCTTTAGATATAATTAGTATTAGAGGGTTTATTATATTAATTAATCCTAATACTATAATATATGTAATGGGAGGGTTTAGTATATTAAGCAAAGTTGTAAAAGCCCTAGTATCCAAGGTTATAGCGATTTAATGCAGGTTTCTTTTTAATAAGTTTAACTATATTGTTACAATAGAACAATTTAAAGGGGTTTATAAATTTTAAAAAGAAGATAATCCATATACTTTTTCTAATTAAAAGGTTAATATTATAATAAGATATTCTATAACTTATAAGCTTTAGAATAGTTTAAACAATAATTTTTTTTTTAATTAGATTTTTAAAAGTTAAAATAACTATATTATTGCAATTCTGAAAGCTAATTAAAATATTGGAAATAATATAATTATATTAGATTTTAAGCTTTTTCAAATTAAAAACTTTAAATATATATAGGATTATTTTAGTGTTAATTTATATTAATAGTTTATCTCGAATCTAAATGTTAGTAGGGGTAATAGCCTAGCTAATAGCAGTAGATAAGATAAAGAGAATGAAAGCTAATATAAATCCGTTAATCTATCGAATTAGATTTTAACAGAGGGCAAAAGGATCCGCCTGTTACAATAATAATTGAAGCTTATATCTCGCGAAAAGCCTAATATTGGTTAATGTTCTAGTTTTGCTAATACTGGAGTAGACTGAAGCATAGTTTGTAGACAATATTAAGCTCTTTGTTTTCGCAGCAAAAAGGGATTTTGAGCTATTTTTCGAGTTAGTTTTTGTAATGGTTTTTTTTAATATATTTACAAACGAAATAGCAGATTTTAGTTCAATAGATTTAAAAGAGGGATAGTTGTATAAGTAAAGCAAAATGAAGGTGGCTTTGTTCGACTTAAAATAGTTAAAAACCATTAGAAAGTTAACCACTTTTTGTAATAATCTATATACGATGCTTTAATCTGTATTATCCTTATAAAAAGCAACAAACTAATTCAAGCTAGTTACAAAAGCAAGCAGAATTTCTTTTTTTTTGTTTTCTTTACGCTCAACAACTTCAATGGTTTTGCTGATCGTAGCAGCGGTACTATTTATTATCTCGCTATTTTTTATATTAATACAAAAAAGAGATAAATTGTTCATTCTGTTTATTTGATATCTTTTAGCAGACTTTCTGATTGTGATGAAGGAGCCAAAACTGTTATCAGAATGTGTAAACTCAGGGTTCTGCAATCAGAGCAGCTTAGTAGGGATAGCGACCTGCCCAATCATCGCTATTGCTGTAAAAGCAATCACGCTGATAATTGGAATAAATCGAAAAGAAGTTGATGGAGTTATTTTAATTGATTTGAGCCAGAAATATTAAAAGATACCTCTAATTCGAAATATTGTGTAGAGTTGAATATTGTTGAAGATTTGCAGGAATAATCCTGTCTAGCTTATTTATAAATTATATAAAATATTAAAGGTTTTTAATAAATATTTTATTAATCTTAAAAAAAATAATTAGTTTAGTAAAACAATATTTATTATAGTTTTCCTTAAAATACAAATATAACTTATTGTTTGTTTTAAATATTATATTATAATTAAAATATTTATATTTATTTTTATTAACCCTAATATCAAAAAATAACTTGAATATAACAAATTTGTATTTAAAATTAGAGATCAAAAAAATAAGCTTTAGTTTTTGATTTTCTTTGCTAAAAATAGATTTTAGAATATTTGATTAATATTTAAATTTGGAATTTATATTTGCTAATACTTTTATACTATTTAAAATAAATTAAATTTAAGAAGTATTTTATACCAAATAAATATACTGAACTTTTACTTCTTTTTTATTATCATTTAACTTGCAATATAATTTATTATTATTACTTTTTATATTTTAATAGTATATTTAATCATATACATTTTTGCCTTTATTATTTACAAGATTTTCTGTTTCTTTAGTTTTGTTAATATTGTTTTTTTTAATATTATAAACTCAAACTTTATTAAAGTTTTGATCCCGTTTAAAATCCTATTTTTAAAAAAAAAAATTTATTAATTGAAAAAGGATCTTGTTTAACTTTAAATTTCAGTTTATTAATATTATATTTTTTATACAAATTAAAAAAATCTTTAAAAAAAAAAGAAGGATAAGAATTTCCACAATCGTTTTAATAATATAATTTGTAAAATAAAAAACGTTTATTATTATACTAACTAAATAAACAATTATTAAAATTAATAAGGTATTAAATATCAAACTAATTGTCTTTTTTTTAATTTATTTGCTTTATAAAAGTAATAAAATTAATTTAAAGTATAAAAACAAGAATATAAATATAAAGTTTAATAGTAAAATAATAATAAATTATAAGTATTTGAATATATTTTATTTTAATAATATTAATATTATAATCCAAAATCATAATATTTTGAATAAATTCTTCGGGGTTTTTATATCTACGAACATCTTTAATAATATATTTTGATTATTTAAGCTTCTTTAAGGTTAAATTTAGTAATATATAGAAGCAGCTTTTTAATTTTAAATATTAATTATTTATATTAGCTTTTAATCCTATATAAATAATATTAAATATTTCATTAATATATCAAAGCTCAACCTTGCCCTTTAAATATTGGTTTAGTTGGGATGAAATAGTATTTGCAGCGAAAAAACCTTTAATAATATTTATAATTTTAACTTTAACTTAAATAATAATAAAAAATATATTATAAAAAACAAAAATATTATTTACAGATTTAATTAGCAATTTAATTTTGTTATCTAATTTGAAGTAATTTAAATCTTAAAAACAAAAATGTAAAGTATTTATTTTATAAAGATTTTATTATTAAAAGGTTTGTATAATATATAACAATTTTTAAAACTATTTTGTAATAAAACTTGCTCCAATATTAATCATTTTATTTATGAAAATGTTATTAATAATATTAAATAATTAATTTTATATAATTAGAAATATTTCTTGTATAATAAATAATATATTTTGTTTAAAAGTTTATAGAGTTAGCAAAGCATTAATAATAATCTAAACAGCAATAGCAATTTAAAAATAATTATTATATTAATTAAAAAGTATATTTGATATAAAGTTTAAGTTATATAATATTAAATTAAAACTATTAAATGCAAAAGCTTATATAAAAGAAAATGCAGTCTAATTGTTTATACTCTACTTATACAAAACCTAAGTAATAATGTTTTACTGATTTGTTAATAATCTATCTTTTGCAATAAGTTGTAAAATAAAAAAGGAATTAAGTAATCATATTTTTAAAGCAGTTTTTTAAAGTATATTATTTGCGGCGATTTTTTAATTAATATAAAAGGAATTACTTATTATTATTTTTTTTATTAAACAATATAGTAAGAAAATGTACAAAGCTAGTTTTTGGTTTTAAAAAAGCTTTTTGATTGTAAAAAAATGATTTTGTACAATTACCTAATACTATATAAAGCTAATAGTATTGTAATATAATCCTAAACAGGACTTGCTATTATATATGAATAATAAATAAGATAAAAGAAATGTAGGATTCAAGAAGTGGGCAATAGCGATAATATCGCCACGTGCTGATTAAGCTACGCTAAGCTAGGCTAGATTATATAATCGTAATGATAATGTAACAAATTGTTATTGTTATTACCTTTATAATTCTTTTCTACAAAGTTATTACAATAATACTTCAAAAGTGCTTCTAATCTAGCTAAAAATGTAAGATTGTTAATTAAAACTTTATAATAAATAAATTGTATTATAATAATTATAAAAGTTTATTGAAATAAGCAAAAATTAAATGATTTTTATAAGTATTTGCAAAGTTTTTCAAAAATAAATATAAATAAAGTAAGAATTTGTAATAAAAATAAATAAAAAAGTAAAATTTTTGTATATTGTTTTATATAAAAAATGTATAATTGATATAGAATTTAATAGTTATATTAAAAATTGAATCTTTTAAATATACTTTAAGTATTTTAATTAGAATAATATATTTATTAGCAAAACGTTTTTGTAAATAAAATAAAGTATATTGTTTTGATATTTTAATATATATACTTTAAACATTTTGATTAGAATAATATATTTGTTGTTTAAAGTTTGTAATTTTTTCAAAATAGTTATTAATCTTGAATACTATAAAAAAGCATATTGCTTTTTAAAAAATCTAAGGCTTTTAATTTGTAAATTTATTAATTAGTGTTAATATTATTTAATAGTTTTGGTTATGAAATATAAATACTTAAATCTATGTATATAAAATCGTTATATTCCTAAATGTATTGAAAGCAGGATCTATAAATATATACCCGAATCATTAGCGCCTTGCTAGCTAATATAGCCCATCCTCCGCTACGGTTATCACATGACTGTTGTACCGATAGTAGTTATAACCAAAACGATCCGCATACGCTTCCATAAATACTCTAAAAAAAATTAGTTTTAAAAAGAAATAAAACTGTATACTAAAAGTTTAGAAAAAAATATTGGAAATCTAATTGATTAATAAATAAATAATTATAAAAATTATAAAAAATAATTAAAAAGATTTTTTAAATTTATTTTAAAAAGTAAAATAAAGAAATTCAAAGATAAATAAAACTATAAATAAAGATTAATAATCAAAAAGATTTCTAAGTATTAGATTTTATACATAAACTTTATAAAAGAGTAACTTTATATATATTAACCTATAGGTTTTAATATTTTAGGATATTTGTTTTGAAATAAATTTATAAATATTTAATGTAAAGTTTGAAGAGTTTAAAATAATTAATAAAAAAAAAGTGTTTGATAGATTTACTATTAATTTATTTCAATTTATAAATTTTTTAATATTTTTAATGAATTTTTTAATAATAAATAGGTTATAATATATAAAATAAAACCTTTTTTTAACAAATGTATTGTTATATAATATTATTATATTATTTAAATAAAAAATAATATGAGTATAAATTTTTATATTATACTTTTTTTTATTCAAAGTCTTTTTCTAATTAAAATATTTAAATATTTCTTATTGAATTATTTTTTATTAATATCTAAAGTTCAAAATCTTAATTTAGTATATTTCTTCTAAATAATCTTTATCAATAGTACTATCAAAAATAATAATAATAAAATTTTGAATATCTATACATTTTGTATAAAATAATAAATTTCGAAAAATCTAATTAATATCCAAAAAATATTTTATATAAAAAGTATTTTAAATAAACAATTTCATATATATTAAAAAAGTTAATTAAATTTTGAATTTTCAAAGGTTAATTTGTAATACTTAAACTAATCTTTTTAATAATTTTTTCGAATAAATTATTACTTTTTTCTATTATTCTAATAAATTTCTTTGCTTTTATTATTGAAGTAATAAGCAATGTTTTGCTTTTTTTATAAACTATTATGTAATCTTGTTTTCAAAATAAATATTAGAATTATATAAAATTCTTATTAAAATTTCAATTAAAATGAAAAGCTAATCTAGATATTTTGTTATTTTAGTATTAATAGTATTAATAATAAAAAATACTTAAATGTAATAGGAGAAATAATTAATAATAAATAGAATATCTCTACTATACATATTATAAAACACTGAATTATTTGGGATTCTACTAGTTAAAGAAAGTACGTTAAGCGAAAAATGATTGAGTATAAAACTATATACAGGAATATAAATTTGAAAATAGTAAAGCTTAATATAATAAGTAGTATAACTAGCGATTACTGTTGATGAAATAGATTTTGAATAGTATATTTTGAAAAGCTAATTAAGAGTTTTTTAATAGTATATTTTTTATTAAATTTGAATTTGTAGTTATTGAATTATTAATTATTTTAAATTAAAGTTAAAAGTTAAATTTGATATTTAAGGTTATAAATACTTACAAGCGCAATTTAAAGGGTTTAAAATAGTTTTAAAACTTTTTTGATTATATTTTTCAATTATCTGCAAATAATTCTTAGCTAAAGCTAGTTTTTATATTATATAAAACTAAATTGAAAATATTTTAAGATTTTTAAAGATAATTCAAAATCTTTTAAGATATTTTAAAACTAATAATCTTTTTTATATTGTTTTGAAATAGTTATAAAATCAATTTTATACTATTTCAATTTAATTTACAAATATAATTAAAAATATTTTAAGATATTTAAAAGAATTCAAAAAAATGCTTTTTTCTTTTTTCTTTTTTTCTTTTTCTTTTTCTTTTTTTTTTTTCTTTTTCTTTTCTTTTATTTATTTATATATTTTAAAATATACTAATATAAGCTTTGTATATAGTTTTGTTAAATATTTATTATTAAAATATATAATTTATTAATTGAATAATATAATAGAATTGTGTTTTTATTGATATTTAAATATTTGAAGATATATAAATATATATTTTAATTTTATTAATAACAATCGTTTTTTATTTAAATATAACCTTTTTAATTTTTTAATTTTTTTATTAATATTTTTTATTTTTGAAAAATATTAGGAAAAAACTATTAAAATGTTTTTAAACTAATATCTTTATTTTAATTTAAAGATTAGTTTTATAATTAATATAATTATATTAAAAATTATAAAATTTATTAAAAATATTAGGTTTAAATAATTAATCAAAATGATTTTGGTTTATATTATATATACAAATATATAAATGGATATATTTAATTAGTATATATAACTAATTATAAATTATTTCAATTTTAATTATTTTTTAAATAATATAATTATTTTATTAAAAAGCTTTAAATTTGTAAAATATTGTATTAAGTTTTTTGATATAAATAAGTTTTATAGAAAATAGTTTAAAATTAAAAATAAATTTTTTTTTTATTTAAAAGTAAATAACTTTTGTTAAAGTTTAATATATTAAATTTGATTAATTAAATATTTATAAAGTTAAATATTAAAAATTTATTTAATATATTTTTTTTTTAAAAAGATATAAAAGATTTAATATTATTTAAAATAATATTAATAATTATATAGTTTTAAAAGATTATAAAAGATAAAACTTTGATAGGGTTATTTTTATTATAAATAATAAAATTAATTATATTATAAAAAGGAATAGTAATAAAAGCAAAAGTAATAATAATATTATTATTATTATTATTATTATTATTATTAATAAAATTGATTTTTTAATAAACAAGGGTTGACTTTAATATTGAAATATTTAGTTTTTGCTTTACAATAGGTTTTAAAACAATTAGGGTAAAGGCAACAATAATAAATTCTTTAATTGAGATAAAGATAGTAATAATAGGTTTTGTTTTTTTAATTAAGGCAAAAGCAGTAATAGATTTTTGTTTATTAAAAGTAAGGTTTATAATATATAAGTTTTGAATTGCTATTTTGAATTAAAATAAGGTTTTAATAATTGATAAATTTAAATGTATAATAGAAAAAGTTGAAGATATAATTAAAAGTAAAAAGAAAGAAAAAAGAGAGAAAAAAAACAAAGTATAAATAATATATATTCTAGTTGATTGCTTTGCTTTTTATAATATTATATAGTTAGATAAATGTATATATAATAGATTCGTTTAAGTAATATAAAAAAATATTGCAAAATATTATCAAAAAACTTTTTCTTCAAATATTTTATATATTTTTAAATTAATATTATTATTATTATTACTACTAGTATTAACAATTCTATTTGGATTAACTTTACTTTGGATACTAGCTAATTATAATAAGAGTATCAAAATATAAGTAAAAAATCAACAAAGATTCTTTTAACAAATTAATTAATATTAAGCAAAAAACAATAAACAATTAACAAAAAATAAATTATTTATATTAATTAAAAAAGCTTTTATTATTTATATTATTAAAGTTCTTATTAGGATTAATTACAATATATAATTTTTGTTAATTTGGAAATAATATTTCGTAAAGTAGAAAGTTATTTATAAATAAATTACAAAATTTATCTTTTTTGTGTAAATTATTATAGATTAATAAGAAATATTTTTGGATATATTTTGAAAGTTCTTATTGTTTATAAAATTCAAATAGTTATATTAGTTTAATTATTACTAGAATCTTTATAGTTATATTTATATTAAATTAGTTTGATTTAAAACAAAACAAGATAAAAGAATATATATTTAAAGAATTCTTTTTCAAATAATAATATTTTATTTTATTTAACAATTTGATTAAATAACCGAAATAGTATAAGCAACTAATACTTTTTATAATTCTTAAACAAAACACTTACAATATTTCGGAAACTAATATATTATTATAATTCTTTTATACTTTTTTTTACTCATTTATAAATAAATAATTTTGCAGTTTTAGTAATTGTTAATTTCTAATTTTTATAATCTTTTAATATTTTTATTTGTATTATTTTGAATATAGTATTAAAAGTAAATAGTTTAAAAAAAACATATTGTGTAAACTTAAAATCCCTTTTTCGATTTAAACTTGCTATATATTATTATCAATTATATTATTCTAATTCTTTTATAATAATTATTTTAACTTTTGTATATTTAATATATATTTGTTCTTTTTATATTTCTTATTTTTAGTTGTTTATTATTTGTATAACTTTAATAGATTTTGTATATTTGTATATTTTTAATAAATGTTTTTAAAGTTTTTTTTTTTTATTAATAATATTATTATTATTATTGTTTTTTATATTATTTGGGCTATTAATAACTTTATATTTGAGTTTAGGGTTTAATTTTGTTTTGATAAGTTTTTGTATAGTATTTGAATTATTTAAAGTAGTGGTTTTTGTATTATTCAATTTCTTTTTAGCAAATTATATAAATTGTATAGATTATATTATAATATTAGTTTTAAAAAGCTTATTAGTTTTTGATTTGTTATTTAATTATATAAATTTATATTAATATATATTATTCTATATTAAAGTTTTTTGTTTTATTTATTTGAATTTTTTTGTTAATAATAAATTATTATTATAAACTTTATTGTTGTTATTATTATTATTATTAATATTATTAATTTAAATATTTTTCTTTTGTTTATTATATTTATTAACTTTATTATATAATAAATTAATTTTATTATTAACTTTTAATTTTATAATATTATTTTTTTGTTTAGGATTTATTTGTAAAAAGATAAAATTAGATCTTTGTTATAGTTTTTTAAATAGCTTAATAGCTTTTAATATTTGGGATAACATTTGGGATAATATAATAGCAAAGTTAATTTAAAAGTTTTGGATATTAGTTTATATATTATATAAATCAATAAAGTTAAAAAAGTTTTTTATAATAAAAAAAATATAATTCCAAAATACTTTTTATTTAAAATTGTATTAGAAATGATATATTAATATTTAAATATAAATTATTATAATATATATAAAGTTATTTACTAAATTGTTTATTAATTAAATAATATACCAAATATTTATTTAAATAAAGCTAATACAAATAAGTTTTTGATTTAAATTTTTGGTTTTTTAATTGTTTAAACTATTTAAAATAAATATATAAAAATAGCAAAGAAATAATAAAAAAGTAATATTGTAATCAAATATATATTTAATAAATATAAATAAAATAAAATAAAATGAAATAAAATATTATTTATTAAATATAATAAATATACTTTATTATATTTAAAGTATAAATAAAAGGCTTTATACAAAACTACATTTGCAAAACTAGAATTTTAATAATATTTCAATATTAATATTTATTTAAAATAGTAATTAAATATAATATAATACAATATTCAATATAATATTTATTTAGAAAAAATATATTATAGTATAATATTGGATTTTTTTTTTATTTTTAAATTCTTTATACAACAATTATTACTATCACCACTTTAATTACTATTTTAACTATTATTATTATTTTAACTATTATCTTAACTACTACTTTAATAATAACAATTACTATTATTACTACTTTTGCAACAAATATAAATTTTTAATCCTATAAGCTTTATACAAACCAAATCTTCAATCCTATAAGCCTTATACAAACTGAATCTTTAATTCTATAAGTTTTAATCAAACCTTTAATCTTATAAGCTTTGATTAAACCTTTAATAATTATAATATATACGATTAAAAATATATATTTTAAAACATTAGCAAAGTTGCTATTATCAAATGAAAATACTAATTTAATTTAGTATAAGCTTTTTAATATAATTATAAAACTTAAAATTGTATAAAGTTTTACTAAAATAATTAAATATTTAAATATATTTAATAATAAAGCTATATTTAAGTTTTTAAAGTTATAAGAATTTCTTTTGTATTTTAAAAAGCTTTATTAACAAATAATATTTCCTTATATTTTTAATATATTTAATATTAAAAATTTAATATTGAAAATAGTATAAAATATTATTATTTAAAAAAAAAACTATAAAGATATAAAATATTTAAGCATTTTTTTGAATAAAATAAATTAAAAAGATATTAATTATTATATACTTTATTTATATTATTTGTATTTAATTAATTCAATTATACAAAATAGTATTTTTTTAAATAAACAAATAAATAAAATTAAAATAAAAATGTATTTATAAATATATATAATATATACAATTGCTAATACAAATTACATTATTATTTTTACTAAAAAGCAAAAAAGTATAAGCGAATTGGATATTAGTTTATTAATATTTAACAATTTAATTATTAATATATTTAAAGATTCTAATAAAATAAATATAAATACTTTATATACAATTTTAAATAAAGTTTTAAAATCTAATATATATACTTTTTCGTAATCTTTATTAAAAACTAACAAAACAAAATTTTTTATTTAATCTACAAAAAACTTTGTAAACTAATTTGTTTATTTATATATATTACTTTTAAAATTCAATTTGTTTATACAATTAGAAAAAAAAAAGGATTAATAAAAGTTAACTTTTTATTTGTTAATTAAAATAATATTTTTGAAGAACAATTGAATTAAATTGATATAATTGATATATCTAAAAAATCTATAAATTAAATAATTTTATTAAAATTAATAAAAAATTTAGAAAATCCTTTTGATTTAAAAATACTATTTAGTTAATATTTAAATATCTAAGTTATTTTTAAACATTTCAATAATAAATTATTTTTAGAAAAACTAATAACAAATACCCTATACAATATTGTAACAAATATATTAGATTTAAATAAAGAAAATGCTTTTTAAAATTTAAAAATCAAAACTTTAATTTTAAAAAAATACTTTATTAACTTTAATATATTATTTTAATTTTCAATTAATCAAATAACAAAACTCAAAACATTATTAAATAATAAAAATTATTAATTATAAAAATACAATAAAGATTATAAATTCTTCGATTTTAATTTTAAACATTTTAAATTCTTTTTAATTAAATTTACTTTCTAATTTGAAAGTTAACAAATTATTAAAATATACTAAATTATTTAGATTTTTTAAAGTTTTTTAATTAAAGTTTGTTTATTAATAAATATTATTGGTTTTAATAAAACTATCAAAATAATTAGTTTCTAAATATAAGTAAATTATCGTATATATTAGCTTTATATAAATTATTAATTATTAATATAAAACAAATATAAATATAAAAAAGCTTTTAAAAAATATAAATGTTTATTAAAGAAATATAATTAAATAAAAATATTGTATAATATTTAGCAAATCCAAAAATCAAATATTTGTTTTTAAATTAATATAATTTAAAACAATAATATAAACTTTAATAACAATAATAATATTAAACCCTAAACCTTTTAAAAAAATCCTTATAATATATTTAATTTATTTATTTGCCTTTTTCCAATATAATTAAAAATATTGATTATTCTATTAAAATTAATTAAATAATAAATAAACAAAATAAATAAAATATTAAAAAACTTTATTATCTATATTTATTATAATAATAAATATAAGAATAAATAAAACCATTATAAAAAGATTATAGAAAAACTTATTAGAAAATATTAAATATTTAATAATATTAAAAAGAATTTCTATATTATAATAATTACTTTTGTAATAATATTTAGATTATAATATAATTTATTAATCTTAAAAAGTTACTGTATATTTAAACTTAATATAATAACAAATAATATAAATATTATTATAATAATTAATAAACTTTTTTAACCCTAAAATTTAAAAGAATTATTTTAATATATAATAATCGATAAAGTATATGTTTTTAAAAATACTAATATTATATTATATTAAATTATAATATAGTTTAAAGCTGATTTTTTATTAATAATGATTATTATAATATTATTAAATTGTATCAAAGATTTTATTGGATATATAAAGTTTATTAAAATAAAAGAAAACTTATAGATATTTAAAAATCTTTTTAAATAAGAAGTAAATAATATTATTAACTTTTTTATTTTATTTGATATATATTTAATAGTAGTATTATATTTTATTATTAAAGCAATAATTTGTTGAATTATAGAAAAGCAAAAGAATAAAAAAATAGTAAAAATTTATTTGATTAAGATTTAAAAACAAGTTATAATTAAAAGAATATATATATTATTAAATCTACAATTTTTTAATAAAAGAATTACTAAAAATATTATTATATTTTATATTTGTTATATTATTTACAAATTCAATAAACAAAAAGCTTTACAATATAAAACTTTTTTTATAAAAATTAATAAAAAACTAATTATCGTTTTATTTAATAAAAATATAATTTAGAATCAAAAATATAATAAACAATTTATTTTTTTATTATTATAAATAGAATTTTATTATATTAGTGATTTATTTAAAGCAAATAATATTACTATTTAGAAAAGTTTGAATTAATTATTTTATATATTAATTAAAAAGCTTTATAAAATTTTAAATAAAGAAACCCTTTTATTTAATTTATTAAAAAAAAAAAATATTGTTAAACAAATAATTATAGTTTATTACAAAGCATTAAAACTTTATATATTTCTAAAAATGATTATTAAATTTATTATATTATATAATAAAAAAGTTATAATTTAGTATTTGCTATTAGTAATACAACTTTTCTTTAATATTGTTTTTAAAGTTTTTAATATTATAATTATATATTATATATTTAAATTAAATTTTAATAATTATATCAAATTTGTTTATACATTTATAATTATAAATAGTATAATAATCTTTTTTGTTTTTTTTATAATAAAATCCACTAAATATAATCTACAACTTTATTATTATTATTTTATTTTTTTTAATATTTTGTTTAATAAAAGCTTTAAAAAATAAATTATAAATTGTATTTATAAAATTAGTTAAATATATATTATAAAAAGTTTTGAATTTTTTATTGAAAATTTATTTTAAAATAAACAAATTTAATCAAATATATTAAAAGCTTTATTTAAAACAATAATAAAATTTACAATTAATATTTGTTAAAATCCTAATACAAATTTGAATAAAAAGAATAAAAATATTTAGCAAATTGTTAATAAATAGTATATATATAAAAGAAAGCTTATTATTAAAAGTAATCTTTAATTTAAAAATTTAATTATAAAACTATTATTATTTTATAAATTAGTTTTAATTATTTTTTATAATTTATATAATAAAAATTTTATCATAAAGATTAACAACTTTAATATAAAAAAAATTATTAACAATACTATTCTAAATAATTTAAAAAATTAACTTAAACTAAATTAGTTTGATTTATATTTTTAATCAAACAATACTACTTATACCTTAATTATATTCTGCAATTGTAAAAACTGTTTTATATAATTTACTTTTTTAACTTTCTTTATACTTTTTTTTATTATTATAATTTACTTTTGTTTTTACATTAATACTAAAATACTACTTTTCTATCATTATAATTTACTTTTGCTTTTACATTAATACTAAAATACTACTTTATTATTATTATAATTCATTTTTATATTAATACTAAAATATTACTTTATTATTATTACAATTCGCCTTCATATTAATATTCCTCAAAATACTTTAATAAATAATGTTTTTATTTTATTATATATTTAGCAATTTAATATAATATTAAAGTATTACTTTATTATTATTATAATTCGTTTTTATATTAATATTAAAATATTTTATTATTATTATTGAATACTATTTTTATTTATAGCTTATAAAGCATTTATATTTATTAACATTTTATTTCATTTGTAGTTTATAGAATATTTATATTTATTAATATTTTATTTTATTTGTTGTATATTAATTAGATTATATATTAAAAATAATAAATAGAAATATTATTAATTATATTAATTCTTAAAATAATTATTGTGATTTTAATATAATAATAATTATTATTGTAATAATTACTAAATACATTGTACTTTTTTCTTCATTATAATCATTATTAATAATATTTTCAATATACAAAATAATTATATTAAATATAATTATATATAACAATAAATAACAAAGCTAATATAATACTATAATATAAAACTAACAATCGCCTATTTATTTAGCAAATAGCTATTGCTATCCTATTTCTTATTGTTATTACTAATTTCCTTATATTATCTTTATTATTATCAATTTTACTTTTATCTTTATTTTTAATATCAATTTTATATAAAACATTAACTTTCAATTCCGAATTATCATTAAATATTAATTATAATAATAATATTATTATATATATAAAAACTAAATCAGATTTATTTAGTCAAAAGTCTTCAAATAACGGAAATTTAAGGTCCAAAGTTAATAAATTTGCGAAACTATTTGACAATATAAATCGGATATTAATATATAATAGATTAATATATATATATATTAATATTTAATTATATATATAAAATATAATAAATATATTAGATAATGTAATAATAGTATTTAATAATATTTACAACCTCAATTTATTATTAAATGCCAATAAAAATAGCGAATCAGAATTAGAATTTGAAAATAAAAGTAATAAATTACAAATAGTAATTAATATATTAATAAAAAAAGCTAATATATTTTTGTTAAGTTTAATATTATCAATTAATATAAATATAGAGTTTATATTTAATTTTACTAATAATAAAAGATTATTTCTTTTTTATATAGCTTTTAATTTATAATATAAATATATATCAATATTTCAAAAGGATTATAAACAATTACAAAAAGTTTAAACAATAAGCTAAAAAATGAATCAAAAAGCTAATAATTACAATAATAAAGATAAAAATATAAAATTTGTATTATTATTTTATTTAAATATATTTAAACAAATTGTATATAAAAAACTCTTAATATTGTAATTAATAAAAAAGCTTATTATAATAATTTTTAAAAAGCAAATAAGTTTGCTAAATAATAAAAAAATTAATAAAAAAAAAGCTAATTATATTTATATTATATAAAAAATATAATATTATTAATATAATTTAATAAATTTTATTTTTAGGATATTAAATATATTTAAATTGAAATATAAAATATATTTTAATATAATATATTATATTAATTATTTAAAAAAGTTTTAGGAATCAAAAGTTTAAGGGTTATCAATTATATTAATATTTAACAATTTTGTATATAATATTAAAAAAGATATTATATTATTAAAAGATATTATTAGATTTATTAAATTAATATTAGATTAAATTAAAAAATAAATTATATTTATTAATTAAAAATATAAAAGCAAATATTTATAAAAAATAACTAAAAGTAATATTTTAATAATATTACAATTAGTTATAATAGCAAAAGATTTTGATATAAATATTAAAGATTTAAAAATAATATATAAAGAGTTTTTATTTATAATTAAAATATTAAAAATTAGTTTTAATATAATTTAATATTAAATAAATATATATATTTAATAAGATTATAATTTAAAGTTAAGAAAAGAAAAAGATTTTAAAATCTTAAACAAATAATATTTTGTTAAATAAATAATTGATATATAAATAAAAAGAATAAAATCATTATATTTTATAATATTTATTTAGGAAGATTTAGAAATAGAAAAATATAACAAAGTAAATATTAAGCAATCAATAAATAATAATATATAAAGAATATTAATATTGCTATTTATATTATTTATAGATAACTTTAGTATATATAAAAATATATATTGTATTTTGAAAACTTTTTATATTATTTTAATATATTTTGATTATAAAGAAAAAAGAAAACTAAGCAATTTGTTTATATTAATATTAAGATTTTATAGTATTAATATAAATAATATAATCAATAACTTAAAAGCAAATATAAAAGTTTTAATAGAAAAAGTTGTATTAAAGATTAAAGAGTATAATATATTTGTAAAAGTATATTTAATTATATTAATTATAAATATATTACAAACAATTGATAATTTAGGATTTATAAGATATAATACTATTTGAAACTATTAAACTTGTTTTATTATTAAGAATAATTAATATAATTTAGATTATAATATTATAAAAAATAATTAATATTATTATAATATTAAATATATTTAAAAGATAAAGCAAAATATTTAAATAAATAATAATTATATTAATTATTTCCAAAAATTTGGAATACAAAAAAAGTTTTTTATTATAAAAAGATTAGTGTTATATTTAGATTTAATTTTAAATTATAATTATAATATATTATATTTAAAATAATGTGGAATTAGTAGAATATTAGTAAGTTTTTTATATAACAATATATTAATAAAATCTAAAAGATTAATATTTATTAAATTTTTTTAAATCTTTATATTTCTTTTTAATTAATTTTATATTCAAAACCTATTATATTTATTTTTATGATCATTGTTAAAAACTAATAGAGTATTAATATTAATTCTTTTTATATTAAAATACTATAATTGTTTAATATAATATAAAGCTAGTTTTATATAATTATTATTAATAATTATTTAAAAAACTGTATTTATAAAGGTTTTAATAAAATGTTTTTAATATATTATTATAACTTTTCTAAAGCTATATATTTATTTAGATAAGCTTATTTCAAATTAAAAAAATAAAGAATTATTACAAGTTTTATAAAATATTTATAAAACTTTAATTACTATTATTTTTCATATAAATAATTAAACAGCAAACAATCAGGATTTAAATAATAATAAAAATAATCTTTAGGTAGAATTTCCTAATATAGATAATATAATCGATTAAGAAATAATAAACATTAAAAATAAAGATAAAAATAATAATTTAAGCTTTAATAATATTACAATGAATAATAATAATAATAAATTAATAGATAGGAATATAAATATAATAAATAAAAATATTATATTAAAATAATAATAATAAAAAAATTAATTGAATAAATAAAAAAAATTTCTAAATCTTCCAAATATTTATATAAGCTTACATTTATTAGATAATATCTTAAAATATAAATATATTATAAATTATAATATACTTAATAATAAACAAAAATATAAATAAAATGATTTTTTTTTTTTTACTTTTTTGCTAATATTTATTTAAAAAATAAAAAGTTTGAATAAATATTATATTTTTTTCTAAACTTATAATATATTTATTTGCGAAAAATGTTGTATTGCAATTATTATATCTTGAGTTTGCAAAGGTATAAGCAAATAATTATTTTGAGTTTATTAATTCAATAAAAATAATTAAAATATACTATTTTATATTAATTTATAGTTTTATACTATTTATAAAAAAGAATTGTAATAACAATATAAAAAATAATAAAAATAATAATAATAATAGCTTAAAGATTGTTAATAATATTTATTATAAAATAATATTTATAAATTTAAAAAAGTATAATAAAATAAAGTAAATAATAACAAAAAAAGCCCTTTAGATTTCATTAAAATTAATAAAATTATTAATAATATTATTTAATTATCTATTAAATATTAAATTAATCTAAAACTTCAATAAAAATAAATATTTTTAATATAATTTGTATATATATAATGCTTAAAAGCTTAAATTATTATATTAAAAATATTATTTAATTTAATTAACAAAATAAAATACGATAATATTAATAGATTTTTTTTAAGAAATTTAGTAAATAAATTGTATTTAAAATAAATAATTTTTATTATATTTGAAAAAATATATTGTATTAAATATGCTAATTTATTATAATAAAATTTAATAAAAAACAGTACTTTTTTTTTATTGTAAATATTTTTAATAATATTAATATATATAACCTTTATTTTTAATTATTAATTATAAAAATAAATTATAAAATAATGATTTATGGTTTACTTATATTTTATTATGATTAAAAATATATAATAAATGCTTTTTTAAACGGATTATAAAACGACAATAGTAATGATGATAGTGATGATAATCTTGATGATAAAGATAAAAAGAATATAGAAAAAGATATAGAGAAAGATAATGTAAAACAAAATAAAAGTAAGGGAATTAGTAAAATAAATAGTATTAAATAAAAGGATATTATAAATAAAAAGGATTATAAAAAAGATTATATAGTTAAATTTAATGATAATAAGGTTAAAATTAATAATAGTTACTAATTTTTTTAAAATAATAATTAAACAAATAAAGGGGTAGGGTTTTTAAACAATAATAGATTTATTAATAATAATATAAATAAAGTTAAATTAAGGTTGAATAAAATAAAGCTTGATAATATATAGGTATTAAGCCCAAAACGATTATTATAGTTATAGCAAAATTGAATGTAAGATTTGGAAAAGAGGATAAAGTATTTTTTTTATATAAAAAGCTTTTAATTAAAGTATATATAGATATATTAATAATAATGAATATTTTTGAAATATATAAGAATTACTTTTTGAAACGATTATTATTAATAATATTAATAGTATTAATAAAAGTTATTAATATATTAATAAATAAATAATAAAGAAAAGTTTAAGATAGTTTTAAAGCTTTTTTGAAATAATTTTAAAATATTTTAACTATAGAAATATTTCAAATTAAAAAAACAATTAACAAGTTATTATAATCAAGTTAATTTTAAAATGTTCTTTTTATAGTTGTTGAAACAGTTATAAATAATTTGAAATTAACTTTATATATTTTAAAATGTTTTTAAACTATCCTTATATAGTTTTAATACAGTTTTCGTATGGGTTTAAAATAGTTTTGAGATAATCTTTATTTTAAGAACCAATCTTGAGACATCTTAAACGGTGCTATATACGCAATGAAGTATATACAATTTTGATTGGTTAGATAAGGATTTTTAAAAGTACGTAGAAGTATAATATATATACAATTCTGATTGGTTAGATAAGGATTTTTAAAAGTATGTAGAAGTATAATATATATATAGTTCTGATTAATTGGATAAAGATTTTCAAAAATATGTAGAAGTATAAATAATTAATATATATACAATTTTAATTAATTAGATTAAAATAAAAAACTTAAAATTGAAATTATATAATATATACAATTTTAATTAGTTAAATAAAAAAGATCTATAATTAAAAAAGTATAATTAAAAAAGGATAATTAAAGAAGTATAATTAAAAAAGTATAATTAAAAATAATATATTAATAGAATTTAATTAAAAAGATTATATTAATAAAATTTGATCAAAAAGAGTATATTAAAAAGATTATAAATAAAAAAGTATTTTAAAAAGATTATATTAAAAGATATAAATATAAAAAAAATATATTAATAAAATTATATTTAAAAAAGCTTTATAAAAAAAATTATTAATAAAAAGATTTTAAATAAAAAACTATAATAAAAAAGATTATATTAAAAAGATTATATTAAAAAGAGTATATTTAAAAAAAGTATATTTAAAAAAAGTATATTTAAAAAAAGTATATTTAAAAAAAGTATATTTAAAAAAAGTATTATAAAAAGAGTATATTTAAATGTTAGGTACTATTTAAATGTGATTGTAAATCTGCTTTTTATTGTTCTATTTTGTTTAACTATTTATATAGCTTAACGTTATATAACATTATCTTAATATCTAAAAACGTTTATATTTTTCTTAATATAAAAAACTATAATATTTTTATTACTAATTATTATTATTTAAATAACTAAAATATTAATATAATTTTTTATATAAACTTTATAATAACTTATTGTTTTAGAAAAAAAAGAAAAAAAAAATTAATATTAAAAATCAAAAAAGGATATAAAAAAGTATTAAAAATAATAGTCATTATTATTTTATTTTATTTATTTATATTTTTATTTATATCGTTGTTTTTATTTGATATTTTATTATTATTTGTTTCTATTAATATCTTGTTTGTTTTTATAGTGTACTTTTTCAATATATAAGAATATGTAATATTTAATAATATTAGAGTTATTATTGTATATATACTTTTATTATTCATTATTTTCAAGAATTTGGAAGCTATTCTTTTGCAAATATCTTTTATATTTATTAATTATTTTGTATTTATAATATTATATTTAATAATATTATATAAAAGTATATTTTTTATATTTGGCTTTTTTGTATTAAAAACGTTTTTAATTTTAATAATTCTTTTTAATAATTTATTAATATTGCTATTTTTTTCAATTGTTTTTTTATATTTAAATTTTTATAATAACCAAAACAATTAAGTTTATTATTTTGTTAATATCTTTTATTATTAAATATAATATTCTTATTTAAACTTTATTTATTTTTATTATATTTTTTACTATATATATTAATTTTATTATATCTTTATTTTGTTTATAATTAATTATTAAACTACTATTATTCGTATTAGATTTGAATAATATATTTAATAATTACAACTTTAATTTGTTAATATTAACTTCTACTTTTTATAACCTTTTAATTAAAATTATTATTTGTATTTCCTTTTTATTTTATTTTAATTTTATTTTAAAAAATATAATTTATTATATTCTTTTATTATTGCTTAATTATAATTTTATTAATATTATTAATTCTAATATATATGAACTATATAATTTCCCTTTCAAATTTATATTTAAAAAAAAAGTTAAACTAATAATATTTTGATTCATATTATTCCTATTATTTTTAAATAATTAAAAGCAAAAAACATAATTATATTATTACAATAAATTTGTATTTTATTGCTTTATAATATAATATATTTGTTTTTATAATTAATTATAATTCTATAAACCTTATTATTTAACAAAATTGTAGTTTTATTCAATAAAAACTACTAGCAATTTAAATATAAATATTTATTTAATTTAAACATTCTTAAATAATGTTTTGTTTTAGTTTTAATAAAAATAAATATATTCAAAAATGTTGCAATTGTATTTAATCTTAAAAATATATATATTAAAAAACTATTAACACTTTTAGAATTATAAAATTATATAATAAATAATTTAAATAAAATTAATAAATTATATTAAGATTAAAAAGGAATTTTTATTAAATCACTGTTTTCGTTTTTTATTTGCTATTTTGAATAAATAGATTTTTGTTATTTTTTATATTTTATTTTAAATATATTTTATTTATTCTTTTCTATTTTAATTAATATTAATTAGAATATTTTTATATTATACTTACAAGCACAATTTAAAAGGTTTAAAATAATTTCAAAACTTTTTTAATCGTATTTCTTAATTATCTACAGATAATTCTTAACTAAAACTAGTTTTTATACTATATAAAGTTAAATTAAAGATATTCCAAGATATTTAGAAATAACTCAAAATTTTTTAAGATATTTTAAGACCAGCAGCTTTTTCTATATTATTTTGAAACAATTATAAGATTAACTTTATACTATTTTAACCCAGTCTATAAATATTCTCAAAAATATTTTAAAAAACTTAAAAGGATTCAAAAAAATGCTCTTTTCTTTCTTCTCCTTCTTCTTTTTCTTTTCCTTCTCTTTCTCTTTCTTTTTTCTTATTCATTTATACATTTTAAAATATACTAATACAAACTTTATATATAGTTTTATTAAACATTTATTATTAAAATATATAATTCATTAATTAAATAATATAATAAAATTATATTTTTATTAATATCTAAATATTTAAAAATATTAATATTTATATTTATAAATATGTATTTTAACTTTATTAATAACAATTGCTTTTTATTTAAATATAACCTCTTTAATTTTTTAATTTTTTTATTAATATCTTTTATTTTTAAAAAACATTAAAAAAAAACTATCAAAATATTCCTAAACTAATATTTCTATCTCAATTTAGAAATTAGTTTTATAATTAATATAGTTATATTAAAGATTACAAAGTTTATTAAAAATATTAAGTTTAAATAATTGATTAAAATGATTTTGGCTTATACTATATATATGAATATATAAACAAATCTATTTAACTAATGTATATAATTAATTATAAATTATTTCAATTTTAATTATCTTTTAAATAATATAACTATTTTGTTAAAAAGCTTTAAATTCGTGAAATATTATATCAAATTTTTTAATATAAATAAATTTTATAAAGAATAATCTAAAATTAAAAATAGGATTTTTTATTATCTAAAAACAAATAACTTTTGTTAAAGTTTAATATACTAAATTTAGTTAATTGAATATTTATAAAATCAAATATTAAAAATTTATTGAATATATTTTTTTTTTTAAAAAATATAAAAAATTTAATATTATTCGAGGTAGTATTAATAATTATATAATTTTAAAAAATTATAGGAAATAGAATTTTGATAAAATCATTTTTATTATAAATAATAAAATCGATTATATTATAAAGAAAAATAGTAACAGGAGTAGAAGTAATAATAATAATATTATTATTATTATTATTATTATTATTATTAGTAAAATCGATTTTTTAATAAATAGGGATTAGTTTTGATATTAGAACGCTTAACTTTTGTTTTATAGTAAATTTTAAAACAATTGGGGTAGGGGTAGTAATAATACGTTTTACATTTTCGATTGGGGTAGGGGTAGTAATAGACTTCTATTTATTGGAAGCAAGATTTGTAGTATATAAATTTTAAATTATTATTTTAAATTGAAATAAAGTTTTAGTAATTAATAAATTTAAATATATAATAAAAAAAGTTGAAAATATAATTAAAAATAAAAAAAAAGGAAAAAAAAAGAAAAAAAACAAAATATAAATATAAATAATATATATTTTAATTAGTTACCTTACTTTTTATATATTATATAACTAATTATTTAATAAACAGGTAAATATATATATAACAAACTTGTTTAAATAATATAAAAAAATATTACAAAATATTATTAAAAAACTTTTTCTTCAAATATTTTATATATTTTTAAATTAATATTATTATTATTATTATTATTATTAATATTAATAGTATTATTCGGATTAATCTTACTCTGAATATTAATTAATTATAACAAAAATATTAAAATATAAGTAAAAAATTAGTAAAAATCTTTTTAATAAATTAATTAATATTAAGCAAAAAGCAATAAGTAATTAATAACCAATAAAAAATAAACTATTTATATTAATTAAAAAAGCTTTTATCATTTACATTATTAAAGTTTTTATTAAAATCAATTGCAACATATAATTTTTGCTAATTTGGAAATAATATTTTGCAAAACAGAAAATTATTTATAAATAGATTATAAAACCTATTTTTTTTATACAAATTATTATAAACTAATAAAAAATACTTTTAAATATACTTCAAAAGTTTTTATTATTTGTAAAATTCAAATAATTGTATTAATTTAACTATTGTTAAAATTTTTATAATTATATTTATATTAAATTAATTTAATTTATAATAAAACAAAAATAAAAAAATATATATTTAAAGAATTCTTTTTTAAATAGTAATATTTTATTTTATTTAATAATTTAATTAAATAATTGAAATAATATAAACAATTAATACTTTTTATAATCTTTTAATAAAGTATTTAAAATATTTCGGAAATTAATATATTATTACAATTTCTTTATATTTCTTTTTATTTATTTATAAATAACTAACTTTGTAGTTTTAATAATTATTAATTTTTAATTTTTATAATTTTTTAATATTTTTGTTTATATTACTTTAAATATAATATTAAAAATAAATAATTCAGAAAAAATATATTATATAAATTTAAAATCTTTTTTTTAATTTAATTTTATTATATACTATTATTAATTATATTACTCTAATTTTTTTATAACAATTATTTTAATTTTTATATATTCAATATATATTTATTCCTTTTATATCTTTTACTTTTGATTATTTGCTATTTATATAATTTTAATAAATTTTATATATTTATATATTTTTAATAAATATTTTTGAGGTTTTTTTATTTTATTAATAATAATATTATTATTATTCTTTATATTACTTAGATTATTAATAATCTTATATTCAGGTTTAAACTTAAAATTTAATTTTATTTTAATAAACTTTTAAACAATATTTGAATTATTTAAAATAATAGTTTTTATATTATTTAATTTTTTTTTGATAAATTATAATATAATATTAGATTTAAAAAGCCTATTAGTTTTTAATCTATTATTTAACTATATAAATTTATATCAATATATATTATTTTATATTAAAATTTTTTGTTTTATTTATTTAAATCTTTTTATTAATAGTAAACTATTATTATAAATATTTTTATTATTATTATTTTATTATTATTGATATTATTAATTTAAACATTCTTTTTTTATTTGTTATATCTACTAATTCTATTATATAATAGATTAATTTTATTATTAGTTCCTAATCTTACAATATTATTTTTTTTGTTTAAGATTTGCTAATAAAAAAGTGAAATTAGATTTTTACTATAGTTTTTTAAATAGCTTAATAGCTTTTAATATTTAAAATAATATTTAAAATAATATAATAACAAAACTAATTTAAAAATTTTAAATATTAATTTATATATTATATAAATTAACAAAATCAAAAAAGTTTTTTATAGTAAAAAAAATATAATTCCAAAATATTTTTTATATAAAATTATATTAGAAATAATATATTAATATTTAAATATAAACTATTATAATATATATAAAATTGTTTATTAAATTGTTTATTAATTAAATAATATATTAAATATTTATTTAAATAAAACTAATACAAATAAATTTTTAATTTAAGTTTTTGGTTTTTTAATTATTCAAATTATTTAAAATAAATATATAAAAATAATAAGGAAATAAAAAAAAAATATTATAATTAAATATATATTTAATAAATATAAATAAAATAAAATAAAATAAAATAAAATAAAATAAAATATTATTTATCAAATATAATGAATATATTTTATTATATTTAAAGTATAAATAAAAGATTCTATATAAGATTATATTTGTAAAGTTAAAATTTTAATAATACTTTAATATCAATATTCATTTAAAACAATAATTAAATATAATATAATATAATATTTAATATAACATTTATTTAGAAAAAATATATTATAATATAATATTGAATTTTCTTTCTATCTTCAAATCTTTTATATAATAATTATTATTATTATTATTTTAATTATTATTATTTCAATTATTATTTGAATTATTATTTTAATCATTATTTTAATAATAATAATAACTATTATTATTTTAACTATTACTTTAATTATTATTTTAATTATTACTTTAATAATAATAATCATTACTATTATTACTTTTATAATAAATATAAACCTTTAATCTTATAAGCCTTATATAAACCGAACCTTTAATCCTATAAACTTCAACCAAATCTTTAATAATTATAATATATATAACCAAAAATATATATTTTAAAATATTAATAGAATTGCTATTATCAAATAAAGATATTGATTTAATTTAGCATAAACTTTTTAATATAATTATAAAATCTAAAACTATATAAAATCTTGTTAAAATAATTAAATATTTAGATATATTTAATAATAAAGCTATATTTAAGTTTTTAAAATTATAAGAATTTCTTTTATATTTTAAAAAGTTTTATTAATAAATAATATTTCCTTATATTTTCAATATACTTAATATTAAAAGTTTAATATTAAAAATAATATAAAATGCTATCATTTAAAAGAAAAACTATAGAAATATAAAATATTTAAATATTTTTTTAAATAAAACAAATTAAAAAGATATTAATTATTATACATTTTGTTTATATTACTTATATTTAATCAATTTAATTATATAAAATAATATTTTTTTAATTAAATAAATAAATAAAGTTAAAATAAAAATGTATTTATAAATATATATAATATATATAATTGCTAATATAAATTGTGCTATTATTTTTATTAAAAAGCAGAAAAATATAAACGAATTAAATATTAGTTTATTAATATTTAATAGTTTAATTATTAATATATTTAAAGATTTTAATAAAACAAATATAAATGTTTTATATATAATTTCAAAAAAGACTTTGAAATCTAATATATATACTTTTTTATAATTTTTATTAAAAACTAATAAAATAAAATTTTTTACTTAATTTGCAAAAAACTTTATAAACTAATTTGTTTATTTATATATATTACTTTTAAAATTTAATTTATTTATACAATTAAAAAAAAAAGAAAAGATTAATAAAAATTAATTTTTCATTTATCAATTAAAATAATATCTTTGGAAAACAATTAAATCAAATTAATATAATTAATATATTTGAAGAATTTATAAATCAAATAATTTTATTAAAATCAATAAAAAATCTAGAAAATCTTTTTAATTTAAAAACGTTATTTAATTAATATTTAAATATTTAAATTATTTTTAAAAAATTTAATAACAAATATTTTATGTAATATTATAATAAATATATTAGATTTAAATAAAAAAAATACCTTTCGAAATTTAGAAATTAAAATTTTAATTTTAAAAAAATATTCTACCAATTTTAATATATTATTTTAATTTTTAATTAATTAAATAGCAAAACTTGAAATATTATTAAATAATAAAAACCATTAGCTATAAAAATATAATAAAAATTACAAATTCTTTAGTTTTAATCCTAAACGCTTTAAATTCCTTTTCTAATTTAAAAATTAATAAATTATTAAAATATATTAGATTATTCAAATTTTTTAAAATCCTTTAATTAAAGTTTATTTGTTAATAAATATTATTAGTTTTAATAAAATTATTAAAATAATTAGTTTTTGAATATAAATAAATTATTATATATATTAGCTTTATATAGATTATTAATTATTATTATAAAACAAATATAAATATAAAAAAGCTTTTAAGAAATATAAACATTTATTAAAGAAATACAACTAAATAAAAATATTATATAATATTTAACAAATCCAAAAATCAAATGCTTATTTTTAAACTAATACAATTTAAAACAATAATACAAATTTTAATAACAATAATAATATTAAACTTTAAACCCTTCAAAAAAATCTTTATAATATATTTGATCTATTTATTTACCCCCTTTTAATACAATTAAAAATACTAATTATTTTATTTAAATAATACTAAATAAACAAAATAAATAAAATATTAAAAGATTTTATTGTTTATATTTATTATAATAATAAATATAAAAATAAATAAAACTATTATAAAAAAATTATAAAAACCTTATTAAAAAATATCAAATATTTAATAATTATTTTTATAATAATATTTAAATTATAATATAGTCTATTAACCTTAAAAAGTTATTATATATTTAAACTTAATATAATAGTAAATGATATAAATACTATTATAATAATCAATAAACTTTTTTAATTCTAAAATTTAAAAGGATTATTTTAATATATAATAATTAATAAAATATATATTTTTAAAAATACTAATATTATATTATATTGAATTATAATATAGTTTAAAACTAATTTTTTATTAATAGCAATTATTATAATATTATTAAATTGTATTAAGAATTTTATTAAATATATAAAGTTTATTGAAATGAAAAAAGACTTATAAATACCTAAAAAATTTTCTAAATAAAAAATAAATAATACTATTAACCTTTTTATTTTATTTAATATATATTTAATAATAATAATATATTTTATTATTAAAATAATAATTTGTTGAATTATAAAAAAAATAAAAGAATAAAAAAATAACAAGAATTTATTTAATTAAGATTTAGTAATAAATTATAATTAAAAGAATATATATATTATTAAATCTACAATTTCTTAATAAAAATACTAGTATTATCAAAAATATTATTGCTTTTTATATTTGTTATATTATTTGTAAATTAGATAAGTAAAAAATCCTATAATATAAAAATTTTTTTATAAAAACTAATAGAAAATTAATTATTATTTTATTTAATAAAAATATAATTTAAAATCAAAAATATAATAAATAATTTATTCTTTTATTATTATAAATAAAATTTTATTATATTAGTAATTTATTTAAAACAAATAGTATTGTTATTTGGAAAAATCTAAATCAATTATTTTATCTACTAATTAAAAAGCTTTATAAAACTTTAAATAAAAAAATCTTTTTATTTGATTTATTAAAAAAAAAGATATTATTAAATAAATAATTATAGTTTATTATAAAGTATTAAAGTTTTACATATTTTTAAAAATAATTATTAAATTTATTATATTATATAATAAAAAAATCATAATTTAGTATTTATTATTAACAATACAACTTTTCCTTAATATTGTTTTTAAAACTTTTAATATTATAATTATATATTATATATTAAAATTGAATTTTAATAATTATATTAAACTTATTTATATATTCATAACTATAAATAATATAATAATTTTTTTTACTTTTTTTATAATAAAATCCACTAAATATAATCTATAACTTTATTATTATTATTCTATCTTTTTTAATACTTCACTTAATAAAAATTTTAAAAAACAAACTATAAATTATATTTATTAAATTAGCTAAATATATATTATAAAGAACTTTAAATTTTCTATTAAAAATTTATTTTAAAACAAATACATTTAATTAAATATATTAAAAATTTTATTTAAAATAATAATAAAACTTATAATTAATATTTATTAAAATTTTAATATAAATCTAAACAAAAAAAATAAAGATATTTAATAAATTATTAATAAATAATATTTATATAAAAAAAAACTTATTATTAAAAAAAACTTATTATTAAAAAAAACTTATTATTAAAAATAATTTTTAATTTAAAAATTTAATTATAAAACTATTATTATTTTATAAATTGATTTTAATTATTTTTTATAATTTATATAATAAAAATTTTATTATAAAGATTAATAATTTTAATATAAAAAAGATTATTAACAACACAATTCTAAATAATTTAAAAAATTAATTTAAATTGAATTAATTTAATTTATATTTTTAATCAAATAATACTATTTATATCTTACAAATTATATTTTATAATTATAAAAACTATTTTATATAGTAATATATTTTTTTAGCTTTTTTTATACTTTTTTTTATTATTATAATTCGCTTTCACCTTTGCTTTAATATTAAGATACTACTTTATTATTATTACAATTCATCTTCATATTAATATTTAAATATTATTTTATTATTACTACAATTTGCTTTTATCTTTATATTAATACTTAGGTATTACTTTATTATTATTATAATTCGCCTTCGTATTAATATTAAAATATTTTATTATTATTACAATTCGCTTTTGCATTAGTATTAAGATACTTTATTATTATTATTAAACATTATTTTTATTTGTAATTTATAAAGTATTTATATTTATTAACATTTTATTTTATTTATAATTTATAAAATATTTATATTTATTAATATTTTATTTTATTTATTATATATTAATTAAATTATATATTAAAAATAATAAATAGAAATATTACTAATTATATTAATTCCTAAAATAATTATTATAATTTTAATATAATAATACTAATAATTATTATTATAATAATTGTTAAATATATTGTATTTTCTTCTTTATTATAATTATTAATATTTCTAATATATAAGATAATTATATTAAATATAATTATATATAATAATAAACAACAAAATTAGTATAATATTATAATATAAAATTAATAATTGTTTATTTGTTTAATAAATAATTATTACTATTTCACTCCTCATTATTACTATCAATTCCTTTATATTACTTTTATTAGTATTATTAATTTTATTTTTATCTTTATTTTCAATATCGATTTTATATAAAATATTAACTTTTGATTCTAAATTATTATTAAATATTAATTATAATAATAATATTGTTATATATATAAAAACTAAATTAAACTTATTTAATTAAAAATTTTTAAATAATAGAAATTTAAAATCCAAAATTAATAAGTTTATAGAATTATTTAATAATATAAATTAAATATTAATGTATAATAAGTTGATATATATATATATTAATATTTAATTATATATATAAAATATAATAAATATATTAGATAATATAATAATAACATTTAATAATATTTATAGCCTCAATTTATTATTAAATACTAATAAAAATAGTAAATTAAAATCAAAATTTGAAAATAAAGATAATAAATTATAAATAGTAATTAATATATTAATAAAAAAAGCTAGCGTATTTTTGTTAAGCTTGGTATTATTAATTAATATAAATACAAAGTTTATATTTAATCTTATTAATAACAAAAGATTTTTTTTTTTATATAGCTTTTAACTTATAATATAAGCATATATTAATATTTCGAAAGGATTACAAATAATTGCAGGAGGTCTAAATAATAAACTAAAAAATAAATTGAAAAACTAATAATTATAATAATAAAAATAAAAATACAAAATTTGTGTTACTATTTTATTTAAATATATTTAAATAAACTATATATAAAAAACTCTTGATATTATAGTTAATAAGAAAACTTATTATAATAATCTTTAAAAAACAAACAAATTTATTAAAATAATAAAAAAATTAATAAAAAAAAAACTAATCATATTTGTATTATACAAAAAATATAGTATTATTAATATAATTTAATAAATCTTATTTTTAGAATATTAAATACATTTAAATTAAAATATAAAATACATTTTAATATAGCATATTATATTAATTACCCAAAAAAGTTTTAGGAATTAAAAGCTTAAAAATCATTAGCTATATTAATATCTAACAATTTTGTATATAATATTAAAAAAGATATTATATTATTAAAAGATATTATTAAATTTACTAAATCAATATTAGATTAAATTAAAGAATAAATTACATTTATTAATTAAAAATATAAAAGTAAATATTTATAAAAAGTAATTAAAAGCAATATTTTAATAATACTATTAAATTAATTTAAAACTTTAATAAAAGTAAATATTTCTAATATAATTTGTATATATATAATACTTAAAAATTTAAATTATTATATTAGAAATATTATTTAATTTAATTAATGAAATAGAATATAATAATATTAATAAATTTTTTTTAAAGAATTTAATAAACAAATTATATTTAAAATAAATGATTTCTATTATATTCAAAAAAATATATTATATCAAATATACTAATTTATTATAATAAAGTTTAATAAAAAATAATATCTTTTTTTTATTATAAATATTCTTAATAACATTAATATATATAACTTTTATTTCTAATTACCAATTATAAAAATGAATTATAAAATAATAATTTATAATTTATTTATATTTTATTATAATCAAAAATATATAATAAATACTTTTTTAAATAAATTATAAAATAATAATAATAATAACAATAATAATAATAATCTTAATAATAAAAATAAAAGAAATATAAAAAGAAATATAAAAAAGGATAATATAAAATAAAATGAAAACAAAGAAATTAATAAAATAAATAATATTAAACAAAAAGATATTATAAATAAAAAAGATTATAAAAAGGATTATATAATTAAATTTAATAATAATGAAATTAAAGTTAATAATAATTATTAGTTTTTTTAAAATAATAATTAAATAAACAAAAAAATAAAATCTTTAAATAGTAATAGATTTATTAACAATAATATAAATAAGATCAAATTAAGGTTAAATAAAATAAAGTTTAATATATAGGTACTAAAATGATTATTAGAATGATTATTATAATCATAATAAGATTAGATATAAAATTCAAAAAAAAAATAAAGTATTTTTTTTATATAGAAAGTTTTTAATTAAAATATAATTATGAGTGGTTTTATTTCTACAGTCGTGGACAACCAAACACATACAAAAGAATATCAGAAAAAAATAATTTATTTTTTTTATATCATAAAATAGCCCTAAATCAGGGGAGTATATTAAAGTAAAAAGTAATTTTTAAAAATTATTCAATCTTTTTAAAAATAATAAAATATATAAAAAAAAAAGTTTTTCAAAATATTTTGAAACATTGGTGGTCAAAAATCAAAAAAAGCATAGTACATGTATAGCACGTGATTTTCGCGTGATTTTTTTATTATATTAGGGATTATACTAAATATTATATTAAGTATTATACTAGGTATTATACTAAGTATTATATTAGGTATTATATTAAGTATTATACTAGG
>NGKG01000005.1:1711913-1729187 GCA_002162505.1 Myriosclerotinia scirpicola | reverse complement strand
TGAAACATATAAATCTATATTAAAATCAATTAAAAATCAACTACATGTAGGTTTATATTTGTTTTTACTTTAATATACTCCCCTGATTTAGGGCTATTTTATGATATAAAAAAAATAAATTATTTTTTTCTGATATTTTTTTGTATGTGTTTGGTTGTCCACGACTGTATTCTCTTTAAATGAATTTCATGTTACAATAAGCAACAGTGTTTTTATGCACAACAGCTTTTTTATATTAAAATTTCGAAAAATAAAGCTATTCCCAATTTTTGAAAGTTATAACAAAGTTATTATAACTTTTTAAAATATAAAATTGTAAAGATTATTTTTGCGAATTTAATAATTCTACTTTTATTTTTGTACGATATTTAGTTCAAAAGTTATTAATAATATAATATTATAGATTTTAGTAGGTTTTTATAAATAATAAAAAAAATAAAAAAAATATAAAATTTAAAAAATAAGTAATAACGATAATATTGCCACATACTAACTAAGCTACACTAAACTAGACTAGATTATATAATTGTAATAATAATATAACAGTTTTGATTAAAATATAAACCCAAATATTGTAATTTTTTAATGTTTTTTAATAATAATTTTGGAACCAAATATCGTACTATAATAAAAATTAAATTATTGAATTTGCAAAAAAAAACTCTACAGTTTCATATATTATAAACTATTATAGCTATATTGTAACATTCAAAATCTAGGAATAGCTTTAATTTTTTAATGATTTTGATGTAAATTCAAGTATTCAAACAACTATTTTGATAAAAACCTATCAAAAATTAATATTTCAAAGTTGTACAGAATTATTAATATTATAAATTAAGATTTGAGAATTTGTAGCATTATTAATCAAACTATAAAGATTTATTATATAAAAAAATATTTTGAATTATCTTTATTAAAACATTGAAATTCTTGGAATAACCTCATTTTTATTGATTTAAAGCGTAAAAAAAGTATCGCGCATAAAAACACTATCGCCCACTAAAGCGTAAGATTTATTTAAAAAAAAGCGATAAATGGGGCTATTTACAATTATATAAATATATTAATAATAATAGATATTTTTGAAATATATAAGAATTACTTTTTGAAACAATTATTATTAATAATATTAATAATATTAATAAAAGTTATTAATATATTAATAAATAAATAATAAAAAAAAATTTAAGATAATTTTAAAATTCTTTTAAAATAGTTTTAAGATATTTTAATTATAAAGATATTTTAAATTAAAAAAACAATTAACAAATTATTACAATTAAATTAGTTTTAAAATATTTTTTTTATAATTATTAAAACAATTATAAATAGTTTAAGATTAGCTTTATATATTTTAAAATATTTTTAAACTATCCTTATATAGTTTTAATATAATTTCTATATAAGTTTGAAATAATTTTAAAACAATTTTTAATTTGCAAACAAATTTTAAAATATTTTAAACAATATTAAATACACAATAAAGTATTTAATTAGTATTTATAATATTTCTTTCAAAATCTTATATTTAAAAAAAGTTTTTAATATTATTTTAATATTATATAAATCCTAAATGTTTTTTATAATATTATTTATTTCTTTTATATTTAATTACAAATTTAAATTAATATATTTATATAATAATTTTTTTATATTTTTTATTAAAATTAGTTTTTTTATTACTATCTTACTTTTTTCCATTATATTATTATATTTATTAACTATTGATATTATATTTTAAATTAGATTTTAAAATTTTTTTGTTATATTAACAATATCCTTTTTTAAAAATCTTTTTGTTTAATTAGTTTATTTAAAACGTTTTTGCTTATATCGTTTTATAATTTATCTTGCTTTTTATATATTTCCTTATTATAGAACTTTTTTTTTTGTATTTATATTATTATTTATTTAATATCTTTTTTATAATTAATAATATATATATTTTATTTTGTAAAATAAACTTGAATTAATATATTAAATAAATTATTAATATTATATTATATACATTTGATTATTATTATTAACAATTCATAAAATTAATAAAATAAATAAAAATTAAATAATATTTTTTATAAAAAAGTTTGTTTATATTATCAAAAGCCTGCAAGCCCCCAGACCCCTTGCTTTTTAAGAAAGTTTAATTTAGGCTTAGTTTTATTATAAATTTTATTAAAGTTTATATTATTTATATTAATTATATATTTTATATTAGTTTGCAGATTTAAAATCAACTTGTTTTTCATAATTATAATATATTAATTCTTTTGTTATATTAATATATTGATATAATAATATAATAATATAATAGTATAATAATATAATAGTATAATAATATAATAGTATAATAATATAATAGTATAATAATATAATAGTATAATAGTATAATAGTAGTATACTAGTAGTAGTATAGTAGTATAGTAGTATAGTAGTATAGTAATATAGTAGTATAATAATATAGTAGTATAATAGTATGATAATATAATAGTATAATAATATAATAGTATGATAATATAGTAGTTTTCTTGAAAAACCTTTAAGTTAAACCTACTTTAGGTATGTTTAATAATCTTATTTATAGTTAATATAACTAAATGTAGCTTTAATTTGAAGCTTTAATTTTGAAAGGTTTAACCATTTTATTAAAATATACAGTTTTTATAATAATTTTAGTAGTTTTAATATATATTCAATAATTCCATTTGTACCATAAAGCTTATTTTAATATAAATTATATATATAAATAGTTAATATTAATATTAATATATATAAATTTTTTTTTATTATTTTATTTATTATATTGAATTAATAATATAGATTTTAATAATTACTTAGAAAAAAGCTTAGATTATTTTTTAGATTTAATTATAATTAATTAAAAAGCTTAAATAGAAACTTATTAAACAAATATATATAACTTAAACTAAACAACATTTTTTATTTTTTTATACCAAAAAAACGTTATTGTATATCTGAATAATAAGAATATATATATCAAATAAACCAACAATTAAATACATTATTAATATTATAAATAAATTTAAAAATTAAAAATTAATACTTAATAATAAAAAAATAAAATTTAAATAAAAATATATAGGGTATAAATTCAATAACCTATAATTACTATTGTTATATAATTAATAATTAATTATTTTTTGATTATTATATTATTATAAGTTTTGCTTTATATAAATAATCTTTTTTATATTTCAATTTATTTATTTTGTTTATAATTAAAGTTATAATAGTTTTTGATTAAAATTGTAGATTAATTTTATTATATAATTGAAGTATTTGTATAATATTCATTAATCTATTTCTAAACTATAATTTTTTTATTTAATAAAATATTTGATAATATTTGTTAAAGTAATATATATATAAATTAAATACTTTATTTTAAATTCTTTATACTAATAGCTCTTTATAATTATTATATCTAATTGTTTTGATTTTAGTTTATAATATAGATCTTTTTCAGCAAATATTAATTTTAAATAAATATATTTATAAATTTAAAAACTAAAAAAGATTCTATATATTACTATATTAACTTTTTATTATTAATAATTAAAATCAAATATTTTTTATATAAATATAAATAAATTAGATTTCTTTTTTCAAAAAAAAATATATTTATATTTTTTGTTATATTATTATTTAACTATATATGAAAGCACATGCGGATCGTTTTGGTTATAACTACTTTTTTACTTTTATATAATTGTTTTTTAACAACAACACTATATAAAATGAATTCCTTTAATAAAATAACTAATTAAAGTATACTTTTTCAATTATACCAAATAGAAATTATAAATTATAAGATATAAAAATAAATAATAAAGTAAATAAATAATAATAAAGTTAACTATGTTTATTTCGCTTATTTTTTAAAATAGTAGTTTAAGCTTTAACTAAAATATAAAATCTATCATAAGCATTATTAATCACATATAACTACTCTAAAAGCTACTTTTTTCCTCACCCAAAAACATTATTTACTTTATACTTTATAATTTATAATTTTTATTTAGTATAATAAAAAAAGTATACTCTATTTAGTTATTTTATTAAAGGAATTTATTTTATATAATATTGTTGTTGAAAAACAATTAAGAAAAAGTAGAAAGAGTACTAATTATAACCAAAACGATCCGCATGCGCTTCCATAACTATGATTATTAATATGTTATACAATTTGCAATATTTATTTATAATAATAGTATAAATAATTTTTGATTAATAATATTAAACAATTATATTCTATTATTTAGTATAAAATTATATATTATTTTATTAAACGATTTGCTAATTATTCTTTAAAAAAAGTTATTTAATATAAATTATAATATTAATATCAATATTATTTATTATTACAAATCTATTATATTATTAAAATAATAATATTATAATATTTCTATAATTTAATTTGTAATTTTTGATTATCTATTTATTTATATATAATATATTATAAAATATAATAATAATATATTTAAAACTACAAAAATAGCTTCTTACAAATTTAACAAAAACTTTGGATTTTTATTATTAATAATAACTTTTAAGTACTAGTATTCTTAATTTAGTTTATATACTTTTATTATTAATATTTGACTTTATTCATTTATTACTAGTATCTATATAATTTTTTTAATGATTAGTATTATTTTTTTTGCTAATTTGTATATTACTATATAAAACAATAATTAGTAATTATTCAATTATATAATAATATTAATAAAAATAAACAATAAATTCTGGAAAAACTTAATAGAAAATTACAAAGCAAAATTAGTTTAAGCAAAAATAATAAAAGTAATTAAAAAAAATAACAAATTAAATAGCAATACAATAAAATTGCTCTTTCAAATTAAAAAAAGTTTATTATATAGAATAAACAAAAATAAAAATTTAGCAAAACTTTATATACCAAATATAATACATAAGGAAATATTTGATTTATTATACAAAAATAATTATTTTAAATATATCAAATCCATAAATCTACTACTAAAGTAGAACTTTTACATCTGTAAAATATCAAAACTTATAAAAGAATATCTTCATTATTATAAATAATATTCAATATATTAAATTAATAAATATAAATCGTATAACATTTTATAATCAATTCTTATACCATTCATATTATTTTATACAATCACTATTAATTTTATTCTAACTTTGTTAATAATAAAAGAAAATTTTGATATAGTTATAATAGTTAAAAATATTAATTTTAGTTTATTTAATTCTATTTCTAATTTATTTTTATTTTTATTTTAAAACAATTTTAATAAAGCATTTAAAATTATATTTTCTTTTTTTACTTTGTATTTAATATTTAGATTAAATATTGAAATAAAGTTTATTACAAATATTAGTTCAAAATTTAACTTTGCTATAAATGTTGTAACTTGAATTGTAATATTTAACTTTTTAATAATTGTAATAAATATATGATAATTTATATATATAATAATAAAGAGCATTATATTACACTAAATAATATAACTTGTTTTTTTTAAACCTTAAATAAAAACTATTATTTCTAATTTTAAAAGTTAATATTTTATTTTTGTGTTTTTTAATTATTATAATAAAAATAAGATTAATTAAATACTTGTTTTATTAGGATACTTCAAGTTTTTAAAAAAAAAATTTAATATAATATAATATTAAGCTTATTTTTCTTACTTTTAATATATTAAAGTTTATAAAAAACAATTATTATAAATTGGTATATATTAATACTTACTTTTGCTATAAAATTATTTTTATTTCATTAAAAACTATAATCTTTGTTTTTAAAAGTTATTTAAAAGTTTTATAAATTATAAAGTTATATTTTACTTTCTTTTTATATAAAACACTTTTTAATAATTGAATCATTCTTTTTTATAATAGTTTCACAATTTTTATATAGCTTTTTACAAATTATTAAAATTATTTTATAATATTTAAAAAATACTTTAAATCTTATAAGTTTTTTGAAAAAGCAATTTTTGATAATATTGTTGAAAAGTTATTAGTATTAAATAAATTATATATATTAACTTTTTAATTTAAAATAATTGTTAATAAATATCTTACAAAATACTTTGTTCCTTATATTATAATATTATATTTTATAAATTTTGAAAAAAGCTATTAAAAATAATATAAATGTTTTTTTAAAGTTCGATTTGTAATAACTATACTAGTATTGTTTATATATACTTTTATAAAATCTTTTAAATTTTCCAAAATCAAATTTATTTGGTATTGATATATATTAATAAGTTCTAATATTTTATTAAAAAGTAATTAAAAATCTAGTATTTTATATACAATATTATTATAAAACATTATTTGAATAATAAATGTATTTGTTATTAAAAAAAGAAAAATATACAATCGATTATTATAATATATTTATATTTTTATATTGTATAGAATATGTTTTTTTGTAATAGTGTTAAATATGTATTAATTATTACTTTATTATTAAAGTCTTATATATTTATAATAATATAAACTTTTTTTTTCCTTTTTAATAAAATTCTTTTAATAATAAAAACTAGAAATATAAAAAGTATTAAAAGATAAATTCTTTTTAGCTAATTTTAATTTATTAAAGCTTTAAAGTTTTTTTTTTAAAGTTTTTTAATTTTTATTATTTAACAAATATTTTTTAGCTTTTCCTTTATATTTTGTTTTTTAATTTAAGTAGAATTTTATTATTAATTAATATTTTTTTAAAAGTTTAATAAATTCTATATTATTTTATAATATACTAGTATTTAAAAAGCTTTTTAATAATCTAGAAAATTCTATTATAATATATTTATTTCTATATATTATTACTTTTATAAAATAAATTATTTTGTTTATTCCTAAAGTATTAATTAATATTACTATTATTAAGCAAAGTAGCTTTTTAATAATTAGATTTATAATTTTTATTATATTATTAACTATTTTATATATTTTATTAAAATCAAAATCTATTAGTATTTCTATTATCGAATTTGTTAATAAATACATTTTTTAAATGAAATCATTTTAAACTAATATAACCAAGAAATTAGTATTATATTTATATATATATAACAATAATAATATTTTTTTAAATTTAAATAATAAGTTCTTTTTTTTTATAATTAATTATAATAAAAATTACTTAATCTAACAATATTATTAAAGATTTAAATAATTTAATTATAAAACGTTTTTGTTTTAAATTTTATATAATTATAATAATTAAAACTATTATACTATATAATATAACCATTATTTATTTTTTAAATACAAAAATATTAATATTTTCTAATATAAAAATATTATTATTATTTCATTGCGTATATAACACTGTTTAAAATATCTCAAGATTGGTTTTTAAAATGGAGATTGTTTTAAAACTATTTTAAACTTATACAGAAATTATATTGAGATTGTATAAAGATAATTTAAAAACGCTTTAAAATGTGTAAAGCTAATTTTAAGCTATTTGTAATTATTTTAATAATTATAAAAAAAATGTTTTAGAATTGATTTGATTATAATAATTTATTGATTATTTTTTTAGTTTAAGATATTTTTATAGTTAAAATATCTTAAAATTATTTCAAAGTTTCAAAATTATTTTGAATTTTTTTTTATTATTTATTTATTAGTATACTAATAGTTTTTATTAATATTATTAATATTATTAATAATAATTGTTTCAAAAAGCAATTTTTATATATTTCAAGAATATTTATTATTATTAATATATTTATATATATTTTAATCAAAAGTTTTTTATATAAAAGAAATATTTTGTTCTTTTTTCTAAATCTTACATTTAATCCTATTATAACTATAATAATCGCCTTAATAATCACTTTAATACTTATATACTAAACTTTACTTTATTTAACTTTAATTTAACTTTATTTATACTATTACTAACAAATCTATTATTACTTAAAAGCTTTATCCCTTTACTTGTTTAATTATTATTTTAAAAAAACTAATAATTATTATTAACTTTAATTTTATTATTATCAAATTTAATTATATAATCCTTTTTATAACCCTGTTTATTTATAATATCTTTTTATTTAATATTACTTATTTTATTGATTCTTTTACTTTTACTTTGTTTTATATTATCCCTTTTCATATTTCTTTTTATATTTTTTTTATTTTTTTTATTTTTATTATTAAAATTATTATTATTATTATTTATAGCGCGTCATACAGCGATTTCTGTTTAAAACGTTTTTAGAGTATAGTTGATTAGATAATAGTTAAATTTTATATCGTTTGATAATAGGTTTATATTGTTTGATAATAGGTTTTATTTAAAAAAATATTAATATTGTTTGATGTTTTATTAATAATATTTGTATATTAGTATATTATAGTTTGTTTGTATATTTGCTTTTGTATAATTGAAGTTATCAATTGTTTAATTCTTTAATTGTTTATAAATATATATAAATTATAACAATATAGTTAATTTGTTGTATATATCATAGAAAAGTTTGTTAATTTGGTAGATATATAAAAGTATTAAATAATTTAATATTATTTTATTTCTTTATTTTAATTTATTAGTTTCTTTTACAATTATACTATATTTTAAATTTGATTTTATATTATATTATAATAATATTCTTTATAGTTAACAATTAGGTTATTTTATAAAGATTATTATTTAAAACTTAATTATTATATATTATTTTAAAAAAAAATTAGTTGTTTTTTATTTAATTATTATATTTAAAAACAAAATGTATTAAAATAAAATATTTTTAAAAATAAAGAAGTTTTAGAATTTGTAAAAAAGAAAAAGTTTAAAAACTTAATACATTTAGAGATTCTTTATGCTTTTAATTTTAATTAAGAAATATAAATTAAATCTAATATTTTAAAAGAATTACAATTGAAATACAAAATTATTTATTTTATTTGTAATTATAATATTACAAAAAAAGAAAAAAAATGTTAGAAAAAAGTTATAAAAAAGATTATATTTTAAGGTAAAATTAGATTTAGTTTTTTTTATATATTTATTCATTTACAACAAAAAAGAATCTTAATTTCTTAGTATAAACTTTAAGAATATATAAAAGATAAAAATCCTAAAAATATAGTTAATTAATAATTTTTTTATAAATGTAGAAAAAGAAAAATATTAATTCTTAAACCTAATAAAGTATAATTTATTAATAAATATAATAAATTAAAGCTTTAAGGAATTCATAATTATAAAGTAATAGATAGATTTGTTAATAATTCAATTTTAATAATATATTAATGCTAATTTTCGAAATTATAATCAATTTGTTCTTTTTTAATATATAGGAATTAATAATAAAACTGTATTATCCATATTTGCATAATTTGTTCAATTTTATCGATAATTGGGATATATACTTTAGTTTATTTAAAAGGATAAAAAAGTTAAAACATTATTTATAATTTAAGTATAAATTTTATTAAAATAAATAATTAAAAAAAATAAAGTTTTAAAAGAAGGTGCCATAAATGGGTATAATAATTATACTCCTTAAAAGTTTCAATATTGTTCTTCTTAAAAAATATTTATATTAAAAAATAGTAATATATATTAATTACCTACTATTTAAACAAATTTTATAAATTTTTTAAAACATTTTCTAAAACTTATCAATTTGAAAATTGTTTAATTAATAAAATTACTTTTAAATATATTTATATATTAATAATCTAAATTTATATTAAAACATATATCGAAATTTATAATATTAAATCAATTTGGAAACAAAAGTATAAAGGATATTATTTATTAATTAGAAAGTTATATTTTATATATTTATAATTAAAATTCTTAATAAAAAAATAAAAACAATTAATTTATAAACTAATATTAAAATAATTTAAAAGTATTATTGAAAAGCTTAATATTAATATTAATATTTATCTTTTAAAAGAAATAATATTATTTTATTAAAATATTTATATTAATTATAAATATAATAAAGATAGAATAAAAAATATATTGTTTATATTAGATTAGTTTTATAAAAAGGTTTATTTATATTTTTATATTATATTTTAATAAAAAGTATTAAAAGAAAAAGATTATTTAAAAGAATTAATTAATAATAAAAAAATACAATTAAAAATAAAAAAGTATATAATTAAAAGAAAAATTATTGAATTAATAAAACATTTTATAAAAAAAAAGTGATAAGAATTTGATTTAAATTTTAATAATACAATTAATAAAGTTAACGAAGCTAATTACTTAAATAAAAAAAAAGAAAATAAAAAATCAGATTCAGAATTTTAGGATTTTGGGGATAAGAATAAGGATATTATAATAAATTAGTTTGTTTTTTTTATTTGTTTTTATTTTGTATTAAATTAATATATTAAATTAATAAAAAATAATTTTATTAAAAGTTTTAGAACTTCAAATTTATATTTTTATTAATAAACTATTATAAATCAAAACTAACTTTTTTAATATTTTCTTTATTTATCAAAACTAGTTTTTAAACTTTTCAATATAATTCAAAATCCTTTAGAATATCAAACTTCTAAATAAACTTATTATAGTTTTTTTATTATTTTATTAATTTTAAAAATTCAATTTTTTTTTTTTTATATTTGATTTATTTTGAAATAATAAATTTAGATTTTATAATATTAAATTGTTTTAAAGTATATATTCTAATTAAATAAAATATATATATAAGTATATAATTTAGTATAAAGAATTAAAAACAAAGTAAGATAAAGATTAAGGTAAAGATTAGGATAAAATAAAAAGAAATTTATATTTGGTTTTGTTAAATCTTTTATATTTTAAAAACAATATATAAAGTATATTAATATTTAAAAAGTTTTTTAACTTTTGAATTCTTTTTTGATTAAGTTTTTATAATTTTATTTTTAAAAAATAATAAACTTAAAGTCAATGATACTTTTATATTTAAAATATAATATAAATCAAAGGTTTTGGATTAAAACTTTGTAATTTTTTCAATTTATTAATTTTATTTTTATTTTAATTAAAAAGTTTATAATTATTTGTAATATTTATAATTATTACAAATGCTTTGTTTTTAGTATGTTTTTTAGATTCTTTTAAGAATAGTTTGTTATTTTATACAAAATTATTATTATTTTTAAGTATAAATATTTTATTAATATTATTAAACTTAAATTGTTTAGTAATAAAATTGATATTAGTATTTAGTTTTTATTTAATATAATTAGTATAAAGAAATTATTATATAATAAATATAAGGATTTATTTTTTTATTTTAATTTTAAATATAGTTAATTCTTTTAATTAAGATTGAAGTTCTAAATTTATATTTTGATATTTTGAAGTTTGATATAGTGTTTTTAAGTAATATTTGATTATATTTTTATTATTATCTTTAACTTTTTTGATTTAAAGAATAATAAGATCTAATTTATTCTTTCTTTTTTGTACTTTTTTGATATAAGGGTTTTACAAAAGTTCTAATAATGTTTTTTTTTTTAATTAAAAATCATTCTAATTAATAATATATTGAATATAATTAAGAATATTAAATATAATTAAAAATAAATATAATAATAAATATATTTGTTTGTTTATTTATTTATTGATATATTTGTTTTTTTGTTTTACTAAATACAAATATATTTTATTTTTTGTTTAATATTTTTTAATACTTTTTTTTTATATTATTAAACTAATTTACAATTTAACTTTTTGAAAAGTTTTTATTTATTATTTTTATTTATTAATATTTTTTAATATTATTATTAATTATAGTTATAAAAAACCATTTATATAAAAGTTTCAAAAAACGTTCAAAATCTTTTAATGATTGAAAAGGCTATAAAGTTAAAATTAATAGCAAATACTTTTAAATATTTATTTTAAATAAATTTAATAATAAAAAAGAAAAAAGGAGAGCTTTTAATAAAAAACAAATAAATCAAATCAAAAAACTTTATTAGTATAAATCAAATAATATGTTTATTTTATAATTAAAATAAAGATTAAAATAAAATATTAATAGTTTTGTAGTTATAGCTTTATACAAAATTTAAAAATATTAAAAATTAATAAAATTATTCTTTAGAAAAGTATTATTTTAATATTTTATACAAAAAATTATAAACAATTTAATTATAAAATATAACTTTCAAATATAATTTATTGCTTTATATATTTTATAAAAAGTTACAAAATTATTTTTAATAATTGAATTTAATAATATATTATATTTATTTATAACTTTTTATTTATTAATTTTAATTAATAATAAATTTATATATAATTTATAATTATTAAGTTATTATTATAATTAAAGATATATATTTAGTTTAAACTTTATAAAAGTATATAATTAATTATAAAATTCCTAAAAAAATATTTTCTAATAATTTATATATATAAAAAGTATAAAATAATTATTAATATAAATATAAATATTATATAAAATTATAATATTAAATTTAATACATTATCTATTTTCTTTTTTATTATTATTTAATATTAAATTTAATATAATAAAATTCAATACAATCTATTTCTAAAACAAATATATTTTTCTTTTTCTTTGTATTCAAATTTCATTTCAATTTATTATAATACAAAAAAATTATTTAGTTTAATTTTTTTAATAAATAATTTACTGCAAAATCTTTTTATTAGTTTTTTATAAGGTATTAAATTAATAATAATATTTAATTTATTAAATTAAAAATTATTAGAATTTTAAAAAGTAAAAATATTTGAAATAACCTTTTGTTATCTTTTTATTATAACAATTTGTTTAAATAATTAAAGATTATTAAAAGTTTAAAAAATTAAAAGTTTATTAATACTTTTAAAAAAAGTTTTAAAAATCAAAATTTGTTTAATTTTAATTTTAATATTATCACAAATTAATTTGTTTTTTTTTTCTTTTTCAAAACTTTTTTTATAACTTATTTAACTTTAATATATAATAAATTATTATACAATAAATTATTATTATTTTTTAAAAAAAAGCTTTTAATTAAATCAATAATTTTATTTTTATTTAATTTAAAAATGATTTTTAAAGTAAATATAAATCTTTTTGCTTTTGTTTTAATTCTTATAAAAAATAAAAGTAGCTTTGAATGTTCTTTAAAAATTAATATATTAAAACTTTACTTAGCTTTTAATTATAATATAAAACTTATTAATTTATTTATTACAAAATATATTGTAATAATTATTAGTATTCAAATATACAAAGATATATAAGATTTTTCAGAAAGATATATTGAAGTTAAATTATTAAACATTTTCTATATTAGTTGAAAAATTAATTTGATAAATTTTTTATTTGTTTTTCCTAAATTAGAAATTTTAATTATAAAAGTATAGTTTTTTTTAAAATTAATAATAATAGTTTTTTTTATATTTATTTTAATATTTAAATTGAAATATTTTTTTATAAATAAATAAGTTTTAATTAAAAATAAAAATATTTAAAAAAAATATTTAAAAATTATTATATTTATTAATTTTTTCCTTAAATTTATTATTAAAATTATATGCAATATAAATTATAACATTAATAAATTTGGTTTTTGTATATTTATTATACATAACATTATACTTTTTAGCTTTAATATTTCCTTAATATATTGATTTCTGATTTGCCTTAATTTATATAATATATTAATCTAAAGCCTCCTATAATCCTTAAAAAACTACAAAAAAAATTACTATTAAACCATTAATTATTATTAATAAAGAAATTATTTGTTTAAATAGTTTAAAATATAAAATTGTACTTCCTCTTTGACATAACCCCCATAATAATTTTTTGTATTTTAAACATCTAAACTAAATAAATGAAATTATAAAACCATCTATCAAAATAAATATTGCATAAATATAACATAAAGTATTAAAAATATATTCCCTTTGTTTTTTATTAAAAAAAAAAAGTATTACTATATTAATTAAATAAATATCTATATCATTTATTTAATTTTAAAAGTTAAGAAAGTTTTTAATATATTTATAATTTAAATTATAATTGAATTAAAATAACTTTTATAAATCTATTTCATAAATCAAAATAACTTTTTTAATATAATTAATTAATTAATTAATTAATTAATTAATTAAATAATCAAACAAATAAACAAATAAATAAATATTTATACAAATATAAATTCAATATCTAAACAAATATATAATTCAACTAAATAATATTTATTATCTCCAATATCAAAATAATATTGAATAATAATATAGTTATTTTATAAAACAATAATACATTATCAAATAAAAAATTTGTATATCAAATAACTTATTTAAAGATTAACTAATAATATATCAAATTATAAAAAGGTTTTGAACAGAAATCGCCGCATGACGTGCTATAATTATTATTGTTATTATTGTTTTATAATCTATTTAAAAAAGCATTTATTATATATTCTTAATTGTAATAAAATATAAGCAAACTAGAAATTATTATTTTATAATTTATTTTTATAATTAATAACTAAAAATAAAAGTTATATATATTAATATTATTAAAAATATTTATAATAAAAAAAAAGTATTATTTCTTATTAAACTTTATTATAACAAATTAATATATTTAATATAATATATTCTTTTAAATATAATAGAAATTATTTACTTTAAATATAATTCGTTTGTTAAATTCTTTAAAAAAAATTTATTAATATTATTATATTCTATTTTATTAATTGAATTAAATAATATTTTTAATATAATAATCTAAACTTTTAAGTATTATATATATACAAATTATATTAGAAATATTTACTTTTATTAAAGCTTTAAATTAGTTTAATATTTAATAAATAATTGAATAATATTGTTAATAATTTTATTAATCTTAATAAAATCCAAAAAACCCTTTTTATTATTATTCATTTTATTTTATTATATTTCTTTAAACTTACAAGTATTACTTTATAATAAATATTATTAATAATCTTTAAGTTATTATTATTATTATTTTTATTATTTTCTATATTGTTATTATAATTCCTTTTTATAAATAATATAAAGCTATAAATTAATATAAAATAATATATTTCGATTATTTTTATTAAATTAATAAATTTAAAATAATTATTTATTTATGCTTTTACAAACCCAAAATATAATAACTATAATACAATATCTTTTACAAATAAATATATTATAAATTTAAAAGAAAATATAGCATTTATTTAAACTTTCCATTTCCTAAATAAATATTAGCAAAAAAGTAAAAAAAAAAAATTACTTTATTTATATTCTTGTTTATTATTAAATATATTATAATTTATAATATACTTATATTTCAAAATATTATCTAATAAATATAAATCTATATGAATATTTAGAAAACTTAAAAGCTTTTTTTATTTATTCAATTAATTTCTTTATTATTGTTATTTTAATATAATACTTTTATTTATTATATTTATATCTTTATTTATTAATTCATTATTATTATTATTTATTACAATATTATTAAAGCTTAAATTATCATTTTTATTTTTATTTTTAACATTTATTATTTTTTAATTAATTATATTATCTATATTAAAAAAATTTATTTAAAGATTATTTTTATTATTATTTAAACTTTAATTATTTGTTGTTTAATTATTTATACAAAAAATAATAATAATTAAAGTTTTATAAATACTTTATAAAGCTTATAATAACTTTTTACTTTTTTCATTTAAAACAAATTTATTTAAATAAATATATAACTTTAAAAAAGCTATAATAATATATTAAAAACACTTTATTAAAACCTTTATAAATATAACTCTTTAAATAATTACTAATAACAATTATATAAAACTAGTTTTGTATTATATCAAACAATTATAATATTTTAATATAAAAAAGATTAATATTAATATTTTATTAACTTTTAATAATAATTACAAAAATAAATATAATAAATTTTGAATACAAAACTAATTAAAAAGAAATATAAAGATTTAAAAGGATTTGATAAATATTAATCTTTTAAATTTTGTTAATATATTATTATATAAAAGATTTATTAATATTTTGCCAATTTTATATTATTCTGAATATGATATATTATAATTATAATTTAAAATTAAATCTAAATATAATATTAATTTTTTTATAATAAAAAACTTTTTTTATATTCTAAATTTTTGAAAGTAATTAATATAATTGTTATTTGTTTAAATATTTTGTTTTATCTTTTAAATATATTTAATATTATAATAGTATTAATTGTTTTTTATAATATTATAATCTAAATTATATTGATTATTCTTAATAATAAAGCAAATTTAACAATTTCAAATAATATTATATTTTATAAATCTTAAATTATTAATTGTTTATAATATATCTATAATTAATATAATTAAATATACTTTTACAAATATATTATACCCTTTAATTTTTAATACAACTTTTTATATTAAAACTTTTATATTTACTTTTAAATTATTAATTATATTATTTATATTAATATTATAAAGTCTTAATATTAATATAAACAAATTGCTTAATCTTCTTTTTTCTTTATAATTAAAATATACTAAAATAATATAAAAAGCTTTCAAAATATAATACATATTTTTATATATACCAAAATCATTTATAAATAATATAAATAATAATATTAATATTCTTTATATATTATTATTTGTTAATTACTCAATATTTGCTTTACTATACTCTTTTATTTCTAAATCTTTTTGAATAAGTATTATAAAATATAATAATTTTATTCTTTTTATTTGTATATTAATTATTTATTTAATAAATTATTACTTGTTTAAAATTTCAAAATCTTTTTCTTTTTTTAATTTTGAATTATAATTCCATTAAACATATATATCTACTTAGTATTAAATTATATTAAAATTAACTTTTAATATTTTAATTATAAATAGAAACTTTTTATATATTATTTTTAAATCCTTAATATTTATATCAAAATCTTTTACTATTATAATTAATTATAATATTATTAAAATATTGCCTTTAGCTATTTTTTATAAATATTTGTTTTTATATTTTTAACTAACGAGCTTTAAGTACGGCGGCTCGGGCCGGCCAATAAAAGCAGTCGCCAAAAGCTCCTTTCTTATTAGTCACAGCCGTTCGCCACCTCCCTTGCAGCTCGTGCTACGCAGCTTAGTTAGACACTCAAGGATGTATATTAATATTATATATTAATTTTATTTATTTATTTATTTATTTATTTATTTATTTATTTATTTATTTATTTATTTATT
>NGKG01000005.1:1651695-1702772 GCA_002162505.1 Myriosclerotinia scirpicola | reverse complement strand
TAATAGTATATTAATATAATATAATAATATAATAATAATAAAACTTTTTTAAGTATATTTAATAATTTCATAGTTTTTATAATAAAATAATATAACTAAATGTAATTAAATATAGTTTTAATTAAAAGCTTTAATTACTTTAATAAAATATATAATATTTGTAAAAGAATTTAAATTTTTTTGTATATATTTAATAATTCTTATTATACTTTAAAGTTTACTTTAATAAAACTTATATCTTTAAATTATTTATATTAATATTAATAGATATAAAAATTTAATTTATTTATTTATTAGTAATATTAAATTAAATAAATATAAAAAAAAACTTAAATCTTTATTATAATAATAATACTAATAATACTATAATACTATAATAATAATAATACTAATAATACTAATAATAATAATAATACTAATGATACTAATAATACTATAATACTATAATACTATAATACTATAATACTATAATACTATAATACTATAATACTATAATACTATAATACTATAATACTATAATACTATAATAGTTTATAAACTTGTAGACTTCTAATATCAGATGATAATATAGTTATTTCATTAGACGATAATATATTATCAGACGAAAGATTTGTATATTAGATAATGTATTTAAAGATCAGCTAATAGTATATTAGATTATAAAAACGTATTGAGCAGAAATGTCCGCATGGCGCGCTATAATTTAAGTAAATATTGATTTATGTTATATTATTAATTAAACTATTAACTTTATTTATTTTTTCTATTATTTTCCTTTATATTATATTCAATTAATCTTATCAAAATATTACTAGCTTTAATTAAAGCATTATTAAAACCTATATTATTTTAATTATTATTCTTATAATTAAAACTAAAAAATAAGCCTTCATTATTACTTACTATTACTTTTAAATCTTTCAATACAATTATTATAGTATATAATATTCTTTTTTTATTTTTTACATTTTATTTATATAATTTGTAATTTAAAGTATTATTGATTATTAATAAGCTAAATATTTATTTTAAAATAATATCTAATAAAAATCTTTACAATAAAGTTATAATAATTAATAATATTACTACTTAAAACAAATTATTTAATAATAAATCTTCAAACAAATTAATTATTTTAAAACTTCAATTATTCAAAATTTTCTTAATAACTATAATACATTTATCTATACTACCCAAATTGCTTTTTCCTTTTTTGACTTTAATTAATATTAATTTCTTAATCCAATTGTTAATATTTCATTTAAAACTGTTTATTGCTTATTACAATACTAATTTATTTAATATTCAATTTTTTAGAAAAAGTTCTTTTACAATATTATTTAATTTAATATATTTTTTGTTATTATTATCTATAAAAGCACATGCGGATCGTTTTGGTCATAACTATTTTTTTACTTTTATATAATTGTTTCTTAACAATAACATTATATAAAATAAATTCTTTTAGTAGGATAACTAATTAAAATATACTTTTTCAATTATATCAAACAGAAATTATAAATTATAAAATATAAAAATAAATAGTAAGGTAAATAAATAGTAATAAAGTTTATTGTATTTATTTCGTTTATTTTTTAAAATAATAGTTTAAGTTTTAATTAAAATGTGGGGTTTATTATAAATATTATTCATTATATATAACTACCCTAAAAACTACCTTTTTCCTTACCCAAAAATACTATTTACTTTATACTTCACAATTTATAATTTCTATTTAATACAATAAAAAAAATGTATTCTATTTAGTTATTCTATTAAAAGAATTTATTTTATATAATATTATTGTTAAGGAACAATTAAGAAAAAGTAGAAAGAGTAATTATAACCAAAACGATCCGCATGCGCTTTTATACTTATTTACTAATATTTAAAAAAATAAAAAAAAATATTTATTGTAAATCTTTATTATTGTTTATTATAATTTTATTAAAATATGCTTTATGAAATTGTAATTTGTTTTTAAAAACATTTAAAAGTATTTAGTTTGTTTAATAATTTTTTGCTTCATCAAAAACTCTTATTTAATATTTTAGCTTCTTATATTGTTCTTTTAATATACTAATAAAAGCTAATTATCTAAAATTTGTTTTTAATTATATTTAATTAATTAGTTCAAAGTTAATATACTGGATTTGCTACTAAATAATAAGTACTTTTAAATATAATTGTAAATCTGCTTTTTATTGTATTAAACTGTCTAGCTACTTATGTGGCTTAGCGCCATATGATGCTATCTAGCGCCTAAGAGCGCTCATAAATCTTATACAAATTTGAAAATCTTATAAAAAATTAATAGTTTTTCAAATAAAATAATTAAAAATTAACTATAATTTTTTAAGATATACTATAATATGTATTAATAAAATCAAATATTAAATTGAAAATAATTAACAAATATTAGAATATTATTAATCAGACTTCATTTTATTTGTAATTTCTATAAAGAAATTTTTAATTAATAAAAAATTAAAATTTATTAATTATTTCTAATTAAAAACTATAAGTTATATATAATATATTGAATATTATAATAATGTAATAAAAATATATAATTTATTTTTAATTATTTTTATTTAAAAGTATAAATATTTTATAATATTTTCAAATTTATATATGACTTTAAAAATCTAATATTCAATACTTTATAACTTCTTATATAAAATAGTTAAAAATTCTAAATTTAATAATATTTACTATAATTATACAAAGATTCTATATATAAAGTTTGACATTAAAATATCAAGCTTTAATAGTTTTATAAATAAATTAAAATTATTTTTTTGAATAGAAAAAGGTAACTAAAAAGTAGAGTAGGGGATTTATATATAATATTATTATATAGTAGTAGTAAATTTATAATCGATTTGTTCTAATTATAATTAAACTATACGATGTATACAATACGTCGTTAATATATATAATAAAAAATTTAAATAAAAAACAATTAAAGTATAAAAATCTATATTCTTTAAAAACTTTTCAGTTTACTTGTAACAAAGATTTATTATATAGAATATTTATAATTTATGATATCTATAAAAATAAAACCATTTATTAATATAATATCTTTACATTATTAATCAAATTAATTAATATAATTCCATTTTTCTAAACTTTAAACTTATTTTTATTTAAAATATTAATTTACAAATCTTTATTATTTTATTAATACTTTATTAATTCAATCATATTAAAATAATATTTTAGCTTTGTTATATTATATTATACTTATACTTTGTTTTTTTGAAACTATTATATCTCGTATAACTTACTTTTCTTTATTTATTGCAATTTGTAAAACTTAATATATTATTATATACTCGGCTAAATTAGTAAAGAAGCATCACTAAAACTTAAATATATTATAAATACTTCAAAACTCTATATAATTCAACGAAATTTTAATATAATATTATTTTAATAAACTTCAATTTAAGTATTAAAAATTAGCTAATTCATATCAAAATTAAATAAGATATAATAGATTTAAACTTTCAAAAAATTAAAATTTTAAAGATCTTTTAATATTAAATAACTATATTAATTTTAAACTTTTTTTTATAAAATTTAAATTATTATTAATTCAATAGTCTATTATTATATTAACAAAATTAGAATTAAAATAACTTCTTTATTTATAAAGTTATAATATAATAAAATTGAAGAAGTTAAAAACTTTAAAGTTTTCAAAGATAAATTCGCTTATTTTCCCTCTGATTTTTCAGGTTTTCCTTTTCAAAATTAATAAAATTTTCAACTTTTTTCGATTATAACTTTATATGTAATAAAATTCTAATATAATATTATAGATTTTAGTTTTTGATTTATCAAAATACTAATTTTTATATCATAAAAACAAAGTTTTACAAAATTATATAATCTTAAATATTTTATTTAAAATTTAAATTTTTTTTTTCATATTTTAAACTATTCAATTATCTATTACTCTTTCATTTTATATTATAATATTATTAAATTTTTTTTTTTCATATTTTAAACTATTCAATTATCTATTACTCTTTCATTTTATATTATAATATTATTAAATTTTTTATATAATATTAAAAATAGCTAAATAATATACTATCAAAATTTTATCAAATAATATTAAAGTTTAAGGAAGTTATAGTATATTTAGTTTCTAGTGATGCTTTCTTACTGATTCCGCCGAGTATATTATTATATATATTATTCTTATAACTTTATACTATATTATATAATATTGAATATTATATTTAAATAAATAATAAGCTTTATATATTAATTTATATAATATAATATATATTATATGAAAGACTTATAATATATACAGTATAAGATCTATAATATAGTATTAAAGCATAATATGCCTATATACGCTATACTATATCTCATACAAATACGTCCAAAACAGACCTTTAGAGTTATCAATCGCTTTTAAGTAAGTAGCAACCATACTAGACCAACTAATATCTATTTAATTTCAAGAAGTCTTCTTTAGTTCCATTTTCCATTTTGGTTCTATGAGATATCTTTTGCCAGAACTTTAAGCCTCACTTCTACAATCGCCAGTAATGCCTACATAAATCCAAAGAGTGCCCCAAGGTTCCATCCGATTTGCCTATCCCTAATATTCCCACAATTCTGTGTATCAAATCTCAAGGTGATTTCGTCAAGGAGTCCGATAAACTCTACGAGGGATTTAGACAATATAGATTATTATTGCTGGATTTATAAAATTCGGGGAAGGCGGAGAAGTTGATGAACACTGCAGAACAACGTATGATGTTAGTGTTGATATATTCAGTCTTGGACCTGAGGCCTTGATGGATTATAAGTTGAACTTGTCGAAACATTTAAACGGGTACGTTTGAAGTCAATATTTCATTGCTTCTCTCGTGACACGAGAGACGAAGCAAAACACCGTAAAGTGTCATCTATAGATTAATGTAATTCCTTATTCGCAGGAGGGCGAAGAGGTAAAGACGCGTTCAGTGTAAGAATGGGCATCTTGGAGCGCGCAGCAGGCTGTTGAAGGAAAGGTCAGGCCACAAACTTGATGTGGTCGTATTAGTAAAGTTACGATTGTACATTGAGTTCAATGAGGCTGAAACTACTACAATAAGAATGATTGAATGTGTTAACTATCGAGATTTCTGGCCCCTTTCGAATACATGAGGGAGACAATCCTTCTAGACTGCAACAAAACTCGATATATGTTTATGTTGGTATGTTCATGTGAAGGCTTGAAAGGTTTGCCCACACTATAGTTCCGTGAAAGCGAAATAAGGAGATATCTAAGGCAAATTGGGAAACCCGTACATATCCATAAAAATGGTAAGGTGGCTATAGCAGGCACCATCAAAAATCCCCTACACTCACTGACTATGTGGGAATTTCGGTCGATACACACGAGTTGTTGGCATGAAGCTATTCCCACATGTATAAGCACAGAGGATAAGAGCTTGGACAGAATACTATCAAAAGAGAAGGAAATATCTGAGGCCACGTAAATGTAAATCTTTGGAAACCGGGTGTTTGGCATGGAACATCGAGTATGTGACAACCGCGAGCAGCGTTTTGATTGTCCCTGATCCATTCAAAGATTGTAGGAGTCTTGCAACCTCCGCGCGATCTTCTACAATATCATTGAGCCAAATGCCATTAGAGTCCTGGTATTGTTTGAGCAGTGCCTTATTAGATAAAGAGAGTAGCTATCGGGAAAATGATGTACATCAGTGCTGTTATGGTCCTGTGTGTTATATCGTGTAAGGTCGAGGGAGACGAGGGGTTAGCCGTGAAGGAGACCGGGTCTACATCCAGCCGGAAGAGTTGGAAGTGTTAGGATACAGGCTGCCATTCCCAGAGGCCAACGCAGAACACATTTTCCCCTGTCTGGTTGGTAATAATGTATTGTTACATTGAGATAGACATAGCGCTGTAATCTAGAATACATTGTAATCTGCACCGGATGAATTCTGTAGATGTGGGTGAAGCAAACTTCACAATGAGATGTTCTATGGATGATGAAAAAAACTTGAACAGCACGAGAATATGATCGCTGACAATGAAAAGAAGATTGACTCACTTCCAGCAAGCTAAGACGCAGAGCTCATTCACTCACTCGACATGATCCGAGTAGCATTCTTCTGGGAAGGGTGACTCGTAGAGACCACATGGAACCCTCAGCCATTTCCTATTTGATTCTATGCTAGTGGTATAAGTAAAAACAAGACTATTGAAGCCCGTTGTTCCAAAATCTTAAGGTAAGGAATCATTTCAAATTTCGACCAAATTTTCTAATACGGCCATAGGCCGCAACACTCCGGGATACAGTCATATCAACTCGACTAGTGCTGCCATATAACGAATATATGAGCAATGGCAAATCAACCCAACGTGGTTTAATACGGTAGGTCAATAACCGCAAGGGCAACAACTTTCGTCGCACTACAAAAGACACTTGTTTATCCACATAACTACAACATTTAAACAGATCGAACACCACAAAAACATCCAGACACCAATATCTCTAGGAATTCACACGGAAAAGCAAACCAGACAACAGAAAATGGACGATAAGACCTCGGAATCGCAACCTGGCCGCGCTGAAAGTGCAGGAAACCAAACGACAGAACCGAAAATGAATGATAAACAGGCCGAAACCCAATCGAAACTTCGCGAGTCTCATTTGGCAGATCTACGAGTCTTATACAAAGAATGGGACGAAATCAAAGCCAGGGATGGGTTATCTCCAATCGACATTGACACAACCAACTCATACTATGGGCAGTATGTCAAACCAACCACAGATCTTGACAAAGTTTGGAACAAGATAGTTGAGCTGAGGAAGTCTATTGGCCTGGAATCTCAGGGAAAAGGAAAGGAGAAATGGTGCAAATGGTGCAAGGAGAATGAAGGAAAGGAGTTCGAGCACTGGGCTTGATTAGTTGCGAAGCGGGTGAGCGGGAGAGGTTCTGGGTTTCTGGGGAGAAGGCTAAACGATGTTTTGAGGAATAAATGTGGTAGGAGGACATTCACATCGCTCATCTGAGAAATCCGTGAATACAACAAGAGTGATTGCCGGTAGCGCCGTACGCTATGGCTTCGGCATATTCACAAATACTATTACCATATCAAAACGAGCCATTTGAGGCGAAAATACAGGTATAAATTATTGACAAATCTTGAATCATGACCCTAAATTTCTTCTTATTCTTCTATATTAAGTTCAAGCCTGCTCCCTTTCCCCATCCTCCATTCCGCATCTACAAATCAAAGCCACCTAGTTCCCACACTACCGCGGATAGGGCAAAACACTCAACCAAATACCAAATACCGAAGACCGCTCATCAAAACCTGGCGACTGTACAAATAAAAGGGGCAATGGACGGCATAACGAAATTACGACTCACCAATTTGGAAAATCTGGTTGAGGAAGCGGCCAAAGTATTTGCCAGAGACGGAAACTGCGCGCAGTGGCGCTATCTCATGAAGGAAGTAGAGAAAATGAAAGAGGATTTGGGTTGGAACAGATAGAGTGGCTCGATGCTGACAGCATGGAGGTATTGGAGAGTTTGGGGTTTGATCGCGAGAACATGAAGATTCGCGATTTAAAGTGGCATGTGAAGGTTCAATAATGTATTGACAATCAATAATGGAAGGAAGGAAAGGATAGTGATGCGAAATAGGGCACGCAACAAGATTAAAGCAGATGAATCACAACATATTGCTTGTAATTCCGCCGCAATTTCGTGACCCCGTTCTTCATTCATTCCATGCACTGTTTCTCTACGAGCACAATCCTCACTGCACTGGATAAAATCTTTAACAGCAGCAATCGAGGGTCAAACTAACACCAGGTAACGATTCCGTGAACGATCACTTGATCTTGAAATGAAGAAAGCGACGGAAAATTCAGAATCTGTAGCTCGGGGGCAACGAATCATTTATTTTGACCGAACATTCACATACCGGTAGTATAGTTTGAGTTCTTGCTAGCTCGCCTGATTTCTATGGCCAAATCTATGCTAAAGTTGCTAACGACATATAAATGGGTACATGATGCATTTAGCCGCCATGCAGGAACAAACCCTGATGTACGGAGTATAACTTTGCATTTCAGCTATGACGATCTCCCGCATGTATTTGCGTGGATGGAATTATGTAGCGCCCAATGGTCGACAGTCGCGTGATATGAGGGAAACTTGAAAGGCCACTTCTAATTTACAGTTTCATCAACCATGATGCTGAGTTCAGAAAAACGTGAGTTCAATTATCGCATAAGATGAGCCATAGCTGGAAGGCTAGTGGTATGGGAAGGGTTAATGTCGAAGAGTGTAAATGTAAACCATCTAGGGTTTGAGAGGTGGGGAAGAAGGGAGTTTGGAGTCATGATTTCGTGTACTCAACCTTTGAATTTGATGTGATTTTCTCTCGATTCTTCGCCTTTGGGTAACACATCTAAAACACTGAAGATATATCGACTTCTAAAGCTCTTCAAAAGCTACAAGCTAGAGGTTAGGGGCCACTTGAAATGATATAATAAATATTTATATGGACCACGATCTTCTATCTTGAACGAGGATCCCTCGAGAAATCGTATTCGTAGCGCGGGCTATACCATGACCTCTTTTTGAAGGACTCAGGGGAGGCGGGTAAGCGTCAATGTGACTTTTTGTTTAATAGGCGATACCTAAATGCAATGCATAATGCATTAGGTATTATTAGATGGAGAAGTTTGGCTGGTTTTGGTGAAATAGGTATGTTATAAGTTATAACTTATGCTGTGGCTGGCACTCGGATAGTATTTTGATTTGGCTATTTGGCCAAGGAAAAAGAGGTTGGAAACTTGTTTACAGAGGGATAGTGTATGAATCAGTATGATACTTCCCCAGATTTTTGTGAGAAATACGAAAACAGTAATCTCCTTTGACGCAGCCTGATGGAATTGAATGTGAGAGCTCGGGTTACATCGTCGTCATCAATTTTGAACTCTGAGTGAGCACCTAGAGGCTAGAGTCTCCAAACTTTCAAAGCCCCTTAAAGCCAAGCCATATGCCACACCCAGATGTGATCCTCAGACCGATGATCGATCGTGCACATGAACAAATAGAATCTAAGTGCTCGGACATGAAAGACTGCTGCTACCTATAACATAAAAAAGACCATCCATAGTAGAATCTGCTTGTTAGCAATGGATGATCGGATGGTCGGATGGTCGGATGAAGAGTACAGTGAGATGCAAAAAGAAATCAAGGTCCAGAATGCAGATGCAGATGCAGATGCAGATGCAGGGATATGTAAAATTTTGAAAAGTTTAAGAATGTCAAATATTGGGTAGATATTTAAATAAATGAAATTCATCAGATCAACATTCTTCCTGGCCTGTAAATCTGGGTATGAAAGTTAACGTCGTATTGTGTTTCCCGAAGAAGCCGAAATAGCACCACCTACGAAGTAGTACACCGAGAACACACCAAGAATGAGATATTTTAATTACCGTCTCTGCTGCGGATGGCAGGCAAGTTGTGAATTTTCCGACCGGATGTCTATTATTGATTGAATTCCTTGGACGCTTGGTGTTGTTGTACTAGGTAGGTATTTGACATCGCGGGGGAACTTGCAAGTTCCAACGCCGTGTATGGAGTATATTTTGTTAGTGTTAATGAAGAATAGATATTCCGTTCTTGGAGAGAGTCAATTGCCAAGTACTCTGTAGAAGAAGGTGTCTTATGAAAGTTGAATGAATGGTAAGAAGGTGCTTTCCAGGTTTATTCCATGTCCAGTGTCCAGCATTCCGGCGCAACCATTATCAAATCGTTGGATAAGACGGCACCCAAGAATCTCTCAACTCCTATCCTCTTAACCTTATTTGTATTTAAAGCATCATATTGAATGTAACTATTCCACAAGATCCGTATCGTATCGTTGTCATTGCAGCGAGCGAGCGCTACTATTTGATTTGAGCTTAACGCTGAAGAGTCTCAGGTTCTTGCGCTTGTAAAATTCCTTTGTAAAATGAATGAATACTAAGTAAAGATACGATACTACCCCTTGTTACGATTACATCCATTTCCATTTCCATTTCCATTTCCATTTCCATTTTCCTACTTCTCTTGTTTTGCCATCACCTCGAAGGCTCGAACAGCAATCCTCAACCCCTTAACCAATTCAACAATGCACAACTAACTGCATACACCTGGGCAATGGGCATACTGCACACATCAACAAAAAGATACCTATACCTCCAGCAGCCAGCTACCTACCCTTGCAACTCTTAATACAAGTTTCCGAAATCTTAAAAAGGTCTCTAACTCAATTTCAACATCTCTCAATAAATGATTGGCAGAGAATATTGAGAGAGGTGTTTAACTTTGTGTTGTTGATCCAAGAACAAGGAAGAAGCAGAAGTAGCTGCAGTATTACCCCTAGGCTCTAGCCAATACTCACAAATAACCTTTCTTCCGACCTTCCGATACGAAACTTCTCAGAAATATAAAAAAAAGACCACCACCACCGGCGCCACCACCAATGACCGATCACACAACCAGTGACACCACCTAAACACACCCAAGGATTCTTCTCCATTATTCAATCATCCTATCCACTTTGTTACAGTTTCTGGGCTTGCTTTGTCTCCACCATCTCCCTCTCTACCCTTATCCACATAATAACCTGCCTATACCGCTGCCATATCTCTCTAGTCTCTACCTTCTTTGAGAGAAAGACATATCCATCCATCCATCCATCGATTCCATTCATACAGAAAATCCTACCCGTCTGTCGTTTTCATCTACAGATAGAAACCCGTGTATCTTACTAGACCTGCCACTACCACCGTTTTAACGAAAGTCAAAAAATGAGCAATTGATGAATCATTGAATATGATACCTGATCGTCTTAACTACAATCCGCTGAGTTGTGGTTAAAGTTAATACTTCCTATATTGCCAAATCTGGGCGGAATCAATTTTTGGACGAAATACCTCTCACGACCAATTCACTACCTACCCTTTCGCGATACTTACGATACCCAATACCATCGCAGGCTCGGCCATTGATCTACGTCATAAGAAACCCCAGTTACATTCAGAGTGAATAAGGGTCGATCCAAGACATTGATCTCTTGAATAATAGAGTTGGAGGGCTAAGTGAACCACGAACCTACTTCGCGCGTGAATGGGCTTCTACAGACCGATCGTTATCTTCAATCACGAAATACCAAACCTCCTCGTTTCCGACCTGATATTCGACATCACTGCTTAGCCGCGGGGTTCCGCATACGCCCATTTTCCTATAAGGTTTCCATACATTAATTAATACAGCCATTTCGACAATGGCACGAATACCCTTCTCCACGACCTCATGGTCCACCGCGTTACTCTCCTCTCTTGTCATTCTTAATGCAATTTCTCCCGTTTCTGCAACCTCGAGCGCTGCATATGTCCAAGGGACAAACTCTGCAGGAGAGACGATTCAACTACTGGACAGTAGAACACCCGCATTGTTCACAGGGGATTTTGGAGATTGCATGGGTGGACAGAGTTTAATCAATGTTACGACTTTCGACGCCGCTTATTACTCCGATAATATGACCGTTTTGTTCCATCTTGCTGGTAATACGAATTTACAAAATGAGTCAATAATGAGTAAGTTTTCCTTGACATATGACTGGCTGAAACCTGGCTAATCTTGAACTTAGTACATATTGGTGTGCAAGCTTGTAGGTAGAATGATCTCCGATGAAGATGTGATACTGATATTTGACTCAGATGGAGAGGATAGATTCGATCTAACCTTCAATCCATGTAACGCGAATTTCGGAAGGTGTGTACAATTTTCTTCTCCCATCACAGCCTTGCTAACAAGTACAGTCTATGTCCCATGAATAGCAGTAAACCAATCAGTGGTGAAGCTATCATCCCAGTATCAGCATCTGATGTCTCCTTAATTCCTAATATAGCCTTGGTGATTCCGGATTTTGAAGGATCCGCCACTCTACGGGTATTTTCGAATACTACACAAACGGAAATTGCTTGTTTTCAAGCAGTCATGGGGAATGCAGCATCATTCTCACACCCAGCTGCTGTCAGCTCAGTCTTGGGAATTTTCACAGCGGTTGCCGTTTTCTCCTCGTTTGCCACAGCCATATATGGAGTTAGCGTACCACATATTCGAACTCACTACGCTCACTCACTGTCAGTCCTAGTGGTGTTTGAAGTTTTTCAATCGATCTTCTTCTCTGGTGCTTTGTCAGTGGACTGGCCAAGTGTTTTGCCAGCATTTTGGAGCAATTTTGCTTGGTCGGCAGGTTTGATTTATACCCCATCCATTGTCAAGTCAGTCAACAGCTTCACTGGGGTATCCGGAAATTCAAGTCAAGTCGGCGGTGCCGGATCTTCTACTATCAATAACAACGGTGGACTGCAACAACAAATCTATGGACGTTCTTTAAAAAAGTTGCAAGAGTATAGCCATGGTATCCACATGGAAAGGGGGACCGAGATGGTGAAGAGAATGGGATCACTGACAAAACGTGCGGCTAGCGACAATTCTACCAAAGGATATAATTGGAACGGATACCCTGTTGGAGCTGGATTGCCATTGCCTGGAAGCTGGTCAAATTTCACAGGAACACTCGCCAGTATTGATATTCCAGCACAGGATGCTTTCTTGGTTGGGTTTCTATGGTATCTGATCTTGATTGTTATTCTTGTTGTCGCCGCAATTGCTTTCAAGTTTATTTTGGAAGCATTTAGCAAGATGAAATGGATGAAAGAAGATCGACTTGTGTTGTTCAGGGAAAACTGGGTCAAATTCACAGGTCTCATTGTTCTGCGATCAATGCTCATTGCATTCTTCATGATGATGACCTTATCACTCTACCAATTTTCTTATGGGGGCACTACAGGTATTATCGCGATTGCAGCCATCATCTTCATAATATTCTTCTTTGGAATTCTAGCTCTTAGCTTCTACGCTTGCTACTTCAGGCTCAGATTTGGCAATTACGCCTCGTCTCCTGATCGAATACACTTTCAACGAAAGAAAGTGATGAAGTTTCTGCCATGGTATGGGGCTGTTAGAGAGAGTAGTATGGAAGAGGGCGATAAAGAAAAAACTTCTGGTTCCGTATCATTCTTCCGCGTGCACTACGTCGACCAAGACAAGGAAAGACAGAGTGTACATCAGGATGAAGCATACACGAAACGTTTTGGTTGGCTCTCGGCTCGATACAGAAGAACTCGTTGGTGGTTCTTTGCATTTTGGGTTGTGTATCAGTTTGTCAGAGCTTGTTTCGTCGGTGGTGCTCGTGACAATCCGGCTGCCCAGGTATTTGGAAATCTTGTTGTTGAGATCATCGCTTTCATTGTTATAATATGGCTCAACCCTTTCGAGGGTGCCCGTAATACAGCCTTGGCAGTTTACATGCTTGGTATCAGTAAGGTTGCTACTGCAGGCTTATCAGTCGCATTCCTACCACGATATAATGTCGCACGTATTCCGACCACGGTTATCGGCATCATCATAATCATCATTCAGGGTTTCTTAACCATCTGCCTACTAATCCTCATTGTTCTCGGGGCCATTTCAAGCTACATGTCCGTCATGCGTAACCGCGAGGAGTTCAAACCACGCAGCCTACAGAATATTCGTACGAAATATTTCGATCATCTGGAACTAAAGGCTGTCGATCTTCCACCTCCGCCACCTCCGGAACCTGAAGAGCCCAAGGAACCATATTTTAGCGTTACTCAGGTTCGTCGAGCCCCCAAGATCGAAGACGAGGATATTGTACCGGAGATGCCAGAAAAGAGAGGAAATCGAGAACCGAGCACGTCACAACAATCGTTACCTATGGCTAGTCGAAGCAGAGCCGCTAGTATGCGCAGTCAATATTCAGGCTATGGAAGTGTTCCATATGGAGCTCGAGTTCATCGAGCAAGCTGGAGCTCCAGGGATTTCCATAACTGGCAACAGGATGAACACGTCCGAGGCGATTCTCCATTCAACACATCATCGAGACAGCCAAGTGCGCAACATACTGCAAATAATTCCATTTCTGTGGCTCCACTTGTACATCCAAAGGTCTCACAAACGAGCTTAAGGCCGAATACACCGAAGAAAGAAAAGACAGCTCAATATGCGGATCAGAGAGTCGGCAATGCAAGCTAAGCAGCATACAAATCTGCTATGAATTTATGACGGTGGATTTGGGAAATAGACAACTGCAGTGGATGTAGTTGAGGCGTCTGGCGTGTAACCTTCATCACAAAGTGCACAGTTGAAGGGTTGATATTGAATTTACTGGGGTCTGCACTCTAGCTAGCATCACCGAGGGATTATAGACCTTCCATTTGTTAAAACATAAAGGAATTGGTATAGCATGGTATGGATGAGGTTATACGGATCACAGCACGTTAATACAAAATGATTGTGTGCTACTGCTCTGAGCGGGTTACCTCATTAGCAAAATAATAAAATAGTAAATCTTCTATATTCTATATTCTACATTCTATTCTTCGGTGCTGGTGCTTGGGCTTCTGTCATGAAGTAATGTGTAATGTACTAATATTCATTACCACACCTTTCTCCAAATGTTTCATTTTTACGGCGAGATTTATATATTTACCTCCCACCCGCGTTCGCGTTGGTATCTTCACTTTCGAGAGAACGACCTGACCGGACGCGGACGCGACTTCCTTTCTTGTAAGTCATTTCAATTCAGTTCTAAAAGTGCCACGAATTTTGATCTCTCTATCTAGTTACTATACCTACTCTCAATTAAACTTTCTCTTTTTTCCGTATTTTTCAAAAATCTTGTAATTGTACTTTCTCAATACTTCTTAATTCCATTTCAGACGACTTCTTCTTTCGGCGACAAGACCGAACAACACATTCACAATTAGTCGCAGTGAAGTGAATTGGGAAAGATGTTCTACAGTCATGAAAGTACGTCTTCTATATGCGCTCAAATTTTCCTTGCCCATTTCATCATCTTTGAGCATTTGCTTTTCTATCGTCTCACCTATCTCCTCATTGCTCTCCTCCTAACACCACCTTTAGTTCTCACGTCTCGGAAACATGGAGTCGCAACAGTCTGGCTTGTTGCGACCCTCGGTAGTAAATCATCCACGAAGAAAATCACCCGGAAAGCCATTCTCGATGTCGATGTCAAGAAAGCCTGTAGTACAATTCTTGAACCCGATGCCCCTATGGCATTGCGTCTGCAGAGCAATTTACTATATGGTGTTAGTAGAGTATATGGCCAACAGGTTGGATATGTTTTGAGTGATACTATTCATGTCGAGCAAGGCTTGAGGGGATTGGGAAAGAAATTGGCGGGGAGCTTGGATTTAGATGGTGTGAAAGTCAAGGTCAAGTGAGTTTTGTGCTGTGTGAAGCATATTTGCGATGAGCGAAAGCTGACTTCTTGTGAAAATTAGACCAGCTCAATTGATGCTTATGGATGATCCTGCATTTGACCCGGATATGCCACTTCCAAGTTTATTTCTAGATGATTTAGATATCAACGCCGATCAATCACAGTATCGAGATTCGCAAACTTCATTATCGATTTATTCACAACGTGGAAGAAGTAGCTCTATTTCTTCCTCCCAAGGTGCTTCGCTCATGGGTCTGAATATCTCTTCGAGTCTCAGTGCGGGCGGCTACCCGCTTCCTCTCAATGATCCATTCGCTAATTCTTCCGCGCAAAAGTCTGGCGCCCGCAGGGATAGATTTGATGATGAAGCTATCTTGTTTGAAGAAAATGATGTTTTCGAGTTTGACCAAGATGGAGAAATTAGGGATTTCACGGCTCAAGATATCGCATCTCGAAGAGCAGCAAGTACAAGTATAGCCCCGAGACTTGGAAGTGACTCGGCTGCTAGTGCGAGAGTTCGCAAGGAACATGACGATGCTAGGGCCCAAGCTGGAGATCACGGTCGTATATACGATGAAGATGGTGATATGAATATGGTATTTGGAGATGATGAAGAGGCCATGATATTACCTGATGCAGAACCTTTCGGAGTTTTTATGAGTGGTGCCCTACCCGCTCCTGAGCCAGGTCGCGAGCAGTCACTTTCACAGCCTGAAGAGTCCTCCTCCGAAAGCGCAGCCGCACCTTCACGCCCTCGAAAATCTAAGACCAAGAAACAACTTCCCATCGACCAAACTCAAGAACTCAAAAATGCGGATCTCTCAACCTGGCAAAAAGAGTATGTCAAGACTCAAGACGGCCTCAGTACAGCAAAGTTAACTACGAAGGGACATGCATTAGCCAAGAAAAATGCTCTCATGTTCGTCATTGGCAATGGCCTCAATGGCGCCGGCATTGGTATTGGTTCAACAAAACTTCCAGGTCCTCTGAGTATGTTTTCTGGCGATGCACTTCTTGCGAAGATCACAGGGCGAGTATTGGCTTCTGCTAAACGTCAGGCAGACTCTGGAGGAGATGATGGTGGCCCCAATAAGCGACTTCGACATTCTTCCGATGAAGAAGTTCCTCGTGATTTCAAGGGTGACGACGATTTTGCGATTCAAGTAGATGACGAACCTTTCGGTACTCCTGTTGAGGTAGAGATGGGAAGAGACGCAGCGGAAGCATTAGCCGATTATCCAAGCAGTGCAATGATGCCTTGGAACTTATCTGCTAGCCAGAGAGCTCGCTCATCAAGTTTACGTCCCGCTGCTTCGCTTAGACTCGGTAGTAGAGGGGTTTCTGCCAGTCCTTTGGTTGGAAGAGGTAGTGTTCTAGCTAGTGGAGGCGATCTCGAAAAGTTCTCTTCACAGCAAGATGTAATTATGTATGGAAGAAGTGATGACATTAGTACTAATTTGGGTGGGGGAAGTGGTGGTGGTACGGACGTGGGTGGAGACGACCAAGCGAGTAGGGACTTCGAAATGTTTGGACCAGCTGCAAATGTGGATACACAGACAGCAGGACAAAGCCAGTGGATCAGAAATGTCCTGGATACTGAGAGCGAGAACTTCCTCGATTTTGTCAGATTATCGATTGAAGAAAGATACGACGAAGAGGAAGATATCTTTCGTCAGGACGGGCAGTTGAAGGACAAGAAAGTGGGATTTGAGGAACTGTTCAATCCGGAAACAAACAGTGAGATTGTAGCAGCTCAGGCGTTCTTACACGTACTGGCTTTGGCTACGAAGGGTAAAATCTGGGTTGATCAGGATGAGGGAGAGAGTTTAGATGTAGGCGGGAATGGGCTGGGTGGGAACATCTGGTTGGGGTGTTTGTAATGGTCTAATGGTCGAGTTCGAAGGCGCCGCGCTCACCAACTCAAGAACCAGACGAACAGAACATGATTATTGTCAAACAAAAGGCACTTTGCTGGATATTTGCTATATATAAAAGGGTATGTATAATGGAGGATTTAAAACAATATTGACTCAATGGAGATGGGGAGGGGCTGTTCACTGTTGCTACATTTTGCTATATTGGTGTTTTGGAGGTATTCACGAGAGACGAGTTATGATAGATGAACCACTCAGAGACAAAAGAAAGGATATGTAACATTAGCTTAGACTTGCTTGAAATTCCATGAAATGGTAGATAGAAATACAAAAATGAGCAATAAAAATACAAATGCTTGAAGTTGCTAGTAAACGTCAACGACCAACGCTAGTCCAAGGAAATAGAACTCATTATGCAAGCACCAAATCAATCTTACAGGAGCAGCCTACCAAATTCTAATCCCTCCCTATTCCCGTACTCAAGGCAAAATCTCCACTCCCCTCCAATCCCAACATCGTCCTCTACTCTCAAGACCCTTCGCCATAGCAACATCCCACATCTTCTCCACCGCAAACTCAGGACTAAATAACTTTCCCTCCTTAACACCACCCCAAAACTCCTTCGACAATCCCGTCTTCACCGTTCCAGGATGATACGAAATAGCCAATGCATTGTCCCCATGTCTCGTTTTCAAAAAGAGATCAAACGTCTTCGTCAACGAATTAACCGCTGCCTTAGAAGCTCGATAACTATACCAGCCTCCGAGAACATTATCTGAGGTGGAACCGACGCGTGCTGACATGTTGAGCCAGAGGGCGTGAGGGGGGAGATTTTTGGTGTGGGGGAATTGGGTGGCGGATGAGAGATCTAGACGTTTTGGGGGGAGGAAGGGGGAGAAGTGTTTGGTGAGGAGGAGGGGTCCAATGGTATTGACGGCGAAGGTGTGTTGGATTTGGGCTTGGTCTAATTGGGAGGGTGATTTTTCAGGGTACAGGATACCGGGGATGGAGAAGGCGAGACGGAGATGGTGGGATGAGGGGGGGAAGAGCGAGGAGCATTTTTCGGCGGCGGTGGAGATGGTGGATTCATCTTGAAGGTGTTAGTGACTTTGTGTTTCGTGATTCATATGCGCAAGTGAGGTGACGCTTACTCGTAACATCAACCTCCAAAACTGTCAATCTCTTCGGATCAACATCTAGATCCGTCAGAATGGATTTCTTAGCCCCCTCAATATCTTTCCTCGAAGTTGCCACGACGGGAAGTTGTGTGTTCTGAAGAAGATGTCGAGTTAGGTAGAAGCCAATTCCTCTATTTGCGGGACAAACTAATGACCATGCCATTTTGTTCAATCTTCGACTTTTGTTCCTGTAGAATTTATAAAAAGGTGGGCGAATGGAAGAGGAGGAAAGTCATTTTACTATTATCAAAACCTCGATGACAGCATCATTGAACGATGTGGAAAGAGACATCCTTACAAGTGGCGGGTGTGGCTTGACGGGATCTATACTTCGAAATCGGGCGGTCGATCTTTTCAAGCATTTAAAGTCGTATTCTAAATCGGGTGTGTGGGGGTGAATATAAAAATGCGAACAAGGAGATGGTTCTCCAAGTTTGAAGGTGGGCACAGGTTTTATAGTCATTGCATAAGTTCATGATTCCGAAAAAGGGGCATACGGGGTTTCTAGCGAGGTAAATATAAAATGTGAAATCCATAATCACAGAACAATGAGAGCTCATTAAATATTCATATCTTTTAAGCTGTAGATACTATTTTATAAGCAACGCTGAAGCAAAGTAGTAAATGTCTCACTCCATCCCAACACCATGCCTGCGTGCAATTATCGTTGCTAGCCGACCCAAACCATGGAATATGGTACAAGTAACAAAGATGAGATATCTTTTCGAAAGATTATCTATCACAACGCAACATCTTGAAAGCTGGCATTTCCTGGGGTCTGGTTCCCCGATGTATTTCCTTCGCCTGACTTTGTCAAGTCATCGGCTGATACCCCGAATGGTGCTGCAGGCCGAAGGGAAAGTTTCTGTTGTTCTACATCGGAGGCTCGAGACTTTTGCTCCTCAGGTACTGTTGTCTTTTCTGTCTCTTCCTTTTCTCCCCCAACTTCTGAGTCGCTATTGGAGTCTTCTTCCTCTTGCCCCTTTTCTTTCTCTTCCCTGCCTGGCTTAGGTGAATCTTTTGCGGGTGGAGTAGGAGGAATGGTTTGGCCGTTTGTGCCGTTTGCTGGTGGTGGTGAGGTAGGCGGAGTTGCTACTTGTTCTTTAGACGGTTCAGTTTGTACTGGCTGAGGTGGATTTGCATTGGAAACCACTTGTCTCTGTTTTGGATCCGCATCAAGATAATATTGTCTAACACCCACAATTCTTCCACCTCTCTCACAACCCTCAACCCATTCAGGCCGTACGACTGGAATATTCATCTCGACAGCTTTCTCCCAAGCTATACCTCTTCCTTCTGTTGTCACAAAGTGTGTGGTATCAATTCTCACACTATCTGCCATCTTTGCTCCAATCCTCTCAACTGCTTTTACAAGACTGTCCCTCAATGAAGCAGGTAGAATGCCAGGCGTAACCGTAATACCACTCAAGTCCGTCATTTTATGTGTCTTAACAACTACCTTCTCACTACTAAAAGTTCCCGCACTCGTTCTTAGGACTAGATGAAACGTATATTCCGTATCAACCGCCAAACCACTAATCTTCGTACTCAGCATCTGACTCGGCCTGGGAATATTTCCAGCCTTTTGTCCATTGCGGAAGAGTGAAAGAGAGATGACATCTGCGGTTGCCAACTCAATAGGATCCCATTCTAGAACGACGGAAGTTTGAGTTGCATTGCGACAGCGAAGGACTGGTGCAGAAGGTTCGGATGCACCAAAGGAATTGAAGATAGAATCTTGGAGAGCGACGAATGACTTTTGGGATTTTTCTTCCGAGACAAGATTTCGTGCAACGGTGATGTCGACGATACTACCGGAAGAGATATTGGGTGGGAGGAGGATAGATGGGAATTCAATCTATGGGGGGGCATTGTTAGTTATGAAGGTTGGTTTAACTGACATGTGCAATAACCAATAACTTACAAGCCGTTTATCTTGAGTTAATAAGACTGCCACTCCGGCATCAACTTTACCCACAGTGAGTGAAATTAACATGGCGAATACTGTACTTTTTCTTTGATATTTATTTTGTGTGCCAAATGTCCTTGTACAGCTGGAGAGTATTAGAAACCTTTATTAAGATACGTTGCGACAGCTTCCAGGTTCGCGACGATTGCGATCTTCCAACGTTAGCTCGCAAGAGCTCCAAGGTGTGTCTGATTGGCGCTAATTGGCTGGATTTTGATACATAGCCGCAAGCTGGTGAAACATTTTTGGGAGGGAAGTCATTGATTGATGTGCGTAGGAATCTTAGACTTCAAATGTCAGATATGTCATTGGTACGCAGTAATATGGAACAATATTACTATGGATAGTATCAAATGTAAAATATCTATTTTTAAGTTTTCGATTTCATCGTCGTGTGGTCAAAATGTAGCTTTTATTTCTTTTCTGTATATTACTTCTTTCATTTTATTTTACTATCTTTTCGCCCAGGTAAGAACCTCTCTGCCCTTTCCTTCTTCTTTGCCGACCTTTCATTTTCCACAGTTCCACCGAATACCTTATTCTTGGGAAAATTCCTCTTCTTGGGGATCATTGTTATACCCCCCTCACCCCCCTTCATCCTATTCCCCACCCAAGGTCTGTTCGTCTCTCTGGATCCCCTGCCCGCCCAGTTGGTATTTTGATATGGATTCGAATGACGAGCCTTTGACTCTTGCCCAGTCACCCGTGTTGTCGAGCTCACAGCTCGCTCCGCTTGTTTTATCATCGACATAACAGCTTGCTCCGCTTGCCTTCGAACATCTTCTATCTTAGCAGTCAAAGCCGCCTCTTTCGCAGATATTATCATCGTACCATATAGATCATCGTCCATGTTATGCTTAGATACACCAGCAGATATTCTCTTTCCAGCGTAGTCATAGCCATGCAGCCTCAAGGCGTCTGTAACCGCAGTTCTGATCCTTCGTACCATATGAGATCGTATAACTCTCTTGTTCCCCCCATTGACCTTCGCACAATAAACTGATATCCATAAAGGAGCAGCTTTATCGACCATACGGTGCTTGTTTTTATAATGTTCTGGATCCCTGTGCTTTGATAAACTTGCAGCTTCACGGAGACCATAGGCATGGCTAGGACCCAGTCTATAATTAAAACAATGTTCATTCCCATCGAAACCTTTGAATCCCCCAAACTTTAGAGCATTGATTCCTATAAGTTCACCAGAGCGTAACAATTCCGAGAACTTGGCTTCCACAGCAATGGCAGATCTTGCAGCCATTTTGGAGGATTGGATGGGTGACTTTGAGGCGAAAGTAGTATGCGTGTGAGAATGACCCGTTACCAATTCATGTTGTTCTCTCTTTTTTTAAGCTGACACTGACAGACAATGATTTCGTAAACTTGTGAATTTGTTATGTATTGGCCATTGTTGTATTTTCCGATGGTAATAAAGTTTTTGATCAATAACAGAGAAGGTGTAACAAAGCGAACCTTGGAACATTGAATCATCCATTCAATCAGTTCGGCCGCTTCTTAATACCTACCTACTAGTAGACCCACCCCACCCTACTACTTGTACTAAAGTACTTTATTCCAGTAGTGGTCCAGAAATAAATTATTATTTGGTACTTAACGTCGCCTCTTTCTCCCCATACCTACTGCTTCACAATCTTATTATTATCTTACAACCCACAAATAATATCGCAAACTACAATCCTTTACAAAAAGAAACCCAAGAAACTCAACAAGAAAGTAAATCAACCGTCAATATGCCTAAGAATAAGGGAAAGGTAAGACACTTGCGCATTTTTTTATTGGAAATATTCCACCCCACTATCTTGATCTTGATCTTGATCTTGATCTAGGCTGACACGATTGCGAAAAATAGGGAGGAAAGAATAGGCGTCGTGGAAAGAACGAGAATGACAATGAGAAGCGTGAATTAACATTCAAGGAAGAAGGTCAAGGTACATATACAAACCTTACATCATGCAGCTATTCTGCGCCTTTACCTCCTCTTACCGCTACATATTCACGCATTCCCATTACGATATTTAACCAACTAACCACCCATCCACAGAATATGCTCAAGTTATCAAGATGCTCGGAAACGGTCGTCTCGAAGCTCTCTGCTTCGACGGTACCAGACGTCTCGCACATATCCGAGGAAAGCTCCGCAAGAAGGTCTGGATCAACCAAGGCGACATCATCCTCCTCTCCCTCCGTGATTACCAAGACGAGAAGGGAGATGTCATCCTAAAGTACAGCGCCGATGAAGCCAGAAGCTTGAAAGCCTACGGAGAATTACCCGAGAGCGCAAAGATCAACGAGACCGATACTTACGGACAAGGCGAGGATGGAGATTGCAATTTCGAGTTCGATGACGACAGAGATAGTGGTAGTGAGTCTGATGCTGCTGCTGAAGGAGGAAAGGGCAAGGAGATTGATATTGATGATATCTAAATGTGTCGGGGATTGATGTGGTCCCCTCCACAAAGGTTGATCATGGTGGTAAGGGGGATGGAAAGAAAGACTGTCTTCTCTCTCAATCTCGTTGGATTTGGTTACTGCCTCACTCGCTGGATCCCGAGAACCTCGACAGGCATTTTTCCTTCTAGTGCTTCATTCAACTGGCGATATGTGTATAGTGGGAGAGACGTTATACATGTATTGACCAGGATATCTATTCCCATTATGCGTAGTATAGACTCGAAAACTATTCTAATACAAAATAGCTTTCTCATTATAAACGTTTTATCTGTGATTCGTGGATCAAATGGAGACTTCGCTAAATCACATTAGTTACAAAAAGCATTAAATTCCTCATATTTCAATTTTTAATGTTTTTGATTGATTTGACTACAACTCTTTACAACTTGAGTTTTCTTTTCTAAGTCATCCACGTTGTCCTGCAGCGGCCAATTTCGACTCCTAGGGTTTTCACCGAATGTTCCCTTAACTTGGCAATTGCTCAATATACTCCAAGCTTCACTCCCTTCTGATTTCATTTCTCTTCCGGACTAAAACCCACAACACCAATACCATCTACCAGTCATCATCTTCCGCTTCATCATCTGATCAAATTGTTAGCAAATGACATCCAATTGCAGACTACAAATAAAAACTTACCACTAGCGCTAACTTTCTGCTTTCGCTTATTCAAAGCTGCTGCCAATGCATCTGCTAATCCGCCTCCACCTCCTGAATTCGCACCAGCTGGTGGAAGTCCACTACCCGCAGGTCCACTATCTCCTCCGGGGACTGCAGCCGCACTTCTGTCTCTAATTTGCGATCGGTCAACTTTCTTAAGAGCTCCAATACCACCGGCCTTTTGGATGTTTGCCATTAGGTCTGCACGGTCACCAGTAGGTTTGGGTGGTGCTGGGACACCTGATGAATATCCAGAATCGCGACCTGCTCCAGGTGGTGGAGGTGGAGGAGGAGCTGGGGGTCCATTTCCTGGTGGCGGAGGTGGTGGCGGAGGGCCGCCAGATGATGACATAGGAGGTGGTGGGGGAGGCGCTGGTGGACCGCCAAAGGATGGCATTGGTGGAGGAGGAGGGGGAGGTGGTCCTCCAAATGAAGGAGGCGGTCCAGGGGGTGGCGGGGGAGCTGCAGATGATGGTACAGGTGGAGCTGCTGATTGTGGTAGAGGCGGTGGAGGTGGAGCACTCATCTGAGGCAAAGGAGGCGGAGGAGGTGCGGTGTCTCTTGGAGGTAAAGGCACAGGGCGAGTAGAAGCAGGGGGTAAAGGAGGCGCATTCGGAGATGCTGGAGTTTTGGGCGGTAAAGGTGGAGGAGGAATATGTGCTGGTGGAATAGCATGAAAATTATTGGATTGATGAATATCTCGAGGAGGTGGAGGTGGGACAGGACCTCGTTGTGGTGTAGGGGGTGGTGCTGTTGTTCTTGTCCCAGTGAAAGGGGGAGGGACTCCAAACTTCGAACCTGATTCCCCTGGTTCGTAATCATCAATAGGTGTTTTCGCAGGCCTTGGTGGTGGAGGTGGCCCTGGATTGGAGGAAGCATGCGCTCGCGAAGGTGCTTTATTATTGGTATGCGCGAACTTGCCAGCATCTGGAAATGGCGGTGGAGCTGCGAATCTAGGGGGAGGAGGTCCTCTGGGTGGTGAAGGTTCTCTTGGTGGTGTTGGTTCCCGAGGTAAATCTGCTTTAGATCGCCGGGGCGCAGGAGGTGGAGGTGGTGCCCCTCGTCCTTGGCCAGACATAGAACTTTGGGGACTATCGGAACGCGTTCGAGGTGCCGCGGGGGGTGGTGGAGGAGGGGCCTTATTTCTTTGATTTTCGATACCAGTAGGTATAGGTGTTATACCGTGTTGAGCTTGTTGCTCCCGAATATAGTCTGCAATAAAATCCTGATTGTCCCTAATCATATCATCCGTAATACCCATTTGCCTCAAGTCCTCGCCCCATGTTTCTCGCCAATGAGGGTCGATCGCCTCCAAAGCTGCATATTCAGGCTGTCCTGAATTAAAGCTTCCACCCGAGTGCCTATGGTTTGGCGCTGGATGCGCTGTTTGTGAGGCTGGAAGTACATAGCTGGGCGAATCGGGAGGAGTAGGTTGTATCGATGGAGCGGAGGAATGTCGGTGTCCACCAAAGAAGCCACCAAGAAGACTATGTTTTTGAACTGGAGCAGCGTCTCCGAAAGGATTGGCCTTTGTAGCTTTACTAGCATTCTTTTCTCGATCATTCATCTTTTTCATAAAGGTTTTAGCTTCCTTCTCGTCCACGAAGGACAACCCAGCCAGACATTCTTCTGTTTCGAAGGTATGGAAGAATGTTCTATCCTGATTATAGGACCAGGTATCATATATCTCCTGATCCCATATAACACCTCTGTTCGCAGACTATAGTATAGGAAGTTAGCTTTGGAAGATTGATGAAGTAGAGCGGCTAGCATGGAGGGGAACCACGTACTGAGACATCGACGAGTTTTATCCAGTAGGTATTTCCAACGAGATCATTCGCAAGGACTGCGGCTCCCTGTAGACCAGTATATGTCCATTTGTGACGATTGGGATAAGCAATATATAGACGGGCCACCGCTACAGCTTGGATTTTATTCGAGGCCTTTGGTACCATGCGTTTGACCGTCTCCTTATCATCGTCTGACAATATGGAAGGCATTTTGTAGGTTTAGGGATGATCTATCTGTCTCGATAGACCTTTCGACTCTATAGCGTATCTTTTCCGCTCCTATTATTTGTACTTTCGTAGGACTTGGGTTTGATCGTGTGGGAGATTGCTCTCGTGTTGGTCGCACTTCTCACACTTCTTACGAGCATTGGAAAGGAGCGATGATTGTGCGATGATTCGTTTCCTATCGCAATGAATTGAAGTATGAATTGGACCAAAAAGTAAAGCGAATGATACCGGTCCTTTAATTAGGTAGCCAAATTCCGCAGCGATTATGTGCTTATACACAGTGATTTAAAACGGTCAACGTTATAGTAAGTTGGGCACAGATGTAAGTGCTTTATGGGTTGTAGGTTGAGGTAATGCTCTTACAATGGATGGATGACAAGTACCTCAGCCACCGGTCGGGGCAAAGCCACGAAATGTTCCGAAATGAATGGGCCATCCATCTCATAATTCTAGAATCTTGTCGCCTTTCCAACCTTAGGTTACGAATGAATGTACGAAACGAATGCGAACTCCTTTCAACATTACTATTGCTACGCGCGTACTGATCATAGGCATCTATATTTTTTGAGCCGTTCCCCAAGGCGATAATATCACAATCTATGTACATAAGTTCCTAAGTAGGTACTTGAAGACGGCGTTTTTTGAGTTCCATACGCCCAATACTAATGATACAAACTGACCGACTTGCCATGAAAGGGGATCGACCACTCTATTATTACGTTACTTATGGGCATATCAACATGTACAAGATACGATACATAACGAGATATTCGGAGAATGACAGAAGTTTCATTTGATATCGTCCTTCCTGATCATATATGTACCACAATGTTTTCACCACCATCGACCGTTTCCCTTGACCAAGTCATCCTCCCAACGCCAGCCAGCCATCCATGAGTCTCTCTTCATTACATTTCGTTCGGAATGATCGTACAATTCGTGCAAAGTCCTCAAAGTCTATTGAATCAGTTTAGTCCATCAGAAACAGCATTGAATAAGCATACCGAAGAGCTTTAGTTGTTCAAAGCAGCAGTCTTCGCTTCACGGTCCGCCTTTGATCCTTCTTCCTCAGGCATGCTGTTGGGAATAACAGGACCTGGATTTGCCTCGTGATGACGGAATTGAACCTTCTCTCCCTTCACTTCGCCTTGATCGTGAAGAGGATGATCGCTAGCATTGTTGTCGGTCTTTGAGGATGAGTTCTTCATAACGTGCTCAGTTATTTCACCAGCTTTGTGATGATGAGTTTCGTCTGGACCGGCAGGCATGATGTAGGATTATTGTTTGATAATTTAGTTGACTTTGCGAAGATTCGTAGATGCGTAAATTGTAGAGTGAAATTATTGATTGAAAGTAGATCAAACAGTAACAGGATTCTTTGATTCTCTATATAAGCCATATTGCCCCTCATGACGTAGGCATAGTTCGAAGACACGGGACGAAGCTCTTCAAGTTTCTTGTTGTAGCTTCAACTGCCAATAACATTGTAGGTGCTAGAGTAGTTTCGATCAACGTTCGTACTAATTTCAAGATTTCTGCCGTAGTACATTGAGAATATGCTAGGTATTTCGAGGCTTAACCTAAAGTAAGTCATCTGAAGACTTGAAGCAGAGATACCATACTTCGTACCTTACGTGCTATTGAAATCTAATAATAATCTACTCGTATTTCTACTCCTGACATCGTGTGGGGTTCGCGTCAACCTCCAAATGGTCAACGCGCCATGATCCTCGAAAATGTCTTCCGCAATCGGTGAACAGCAACCTGTAAAATTATCACTACCATTGGTAAGTCATTCAATATAGCTTCTCATGAATGAAGTGCTAATAAACTGCAGAAATATCAACAAGAGATCTTTCAAGAGCTTCGACAGAAGGATGAACTGGTCGTACTTGCTCGCGGTCTCGGTCTTTTAAGACTTGTAACGAACCTCCTCCATTCATATGATGCAGCTGGAAATAATCTCATAATCTTGATTGGTGCAGATGATCGAGAAAATGGATGGATTGGGGAGGCATTGGCCGAGCATGCTGCTATCAGCAAGGCTAACAAAGCGCGGGGTCTTTCTGTAGTCAACACGGATCTCATGAGTGTCGGCACAAGAGAAAAGATGTATACACAAGGAGGAATCTTTAGCATTACATCTAGGATTCTTATTGTCGATCTTTTGACCGGTTTATTAGACCCAGAAACCATCACAGGAACGGTAGTTCTACACGCAGATAAAGTTGTAGCTACATCATTGGAGGCTTTCATACTACGGATATACAGACAGAAGAATAAGGTTGGGTTTCTCAAAGCCTTTTCGGATAATCCAGAACCATTTGCAACGGGATTCTCACCACTATCAACTATGATGAGAAATCTATTCCTACGAAACGTCTCAATATGGCCCAGATTCCATATAAACGTTGCGCAAGCTTTGGAAGGCAAGAAAAAGGCCGAGGTCATTGAACTTGAAGTAACGATGTCTGACTCAATGCGAGATATTCAAAACGCCATAATGGAATGCGTAGAGGTTAGCGTTGGAGAACTGAGGAAATCGAACTCTGAACTGGACATGGAAGATTGGAACGTCGATACTGCTCTGCACAAGCAGTTTGACATAGTCATCCGGAGGCAGCTTGATCCTGTATGGCATCGAGTTAGTTGGAAAACGAGACAGATCGTCCATGATTTGAGTGTTCTAAGAGGGATGCTACATTCTCTACTAACGTGTGACGCGGTCTCATTCAATCGTCAATTAGATTATATCCTCGCTACACACAAGCCTCCCCCCGGATCTACAAGGCAAAACCAATCTCCTTGGTTATTCCTTGACGCAGCACATACCATATTTGATACTGCGAAGAGACGGGTATACACAAGCGAAGCTGGGCCAACGGGAGATGTTAATTCTCTCAAGCCAGTTCTAGAGGAACAACCAAAATGGGAAGTACTGGCTGAAGTGCTAGATGAGATTGATCGAGATCTTTATTTTAATCCTGTCCCATTGGATGATTCAAATGGGACAATCTTGATTATGTGTACAGACTCAGCTCAATGTTGGCAATTGCGAGAATATATTCAAAATATGCACGCTCGTCCCGAAACAGACGAGAATGATGAGGACGAAGAACGAGAGCCATCGGCGGAAATAATGATGAGGCGAAAGCTGCGTAGCTATTTGGAGTGGAAGAAAAAGTTTGCCAAAATTAGCGCGACTCTCTACGAAGAGAACCAAAATGCACTAAACGGTATCAACAACACAAAAAGTGCTACGAACAATTTCCGGGGTAAAGCACCGGCAAATAAAAGGAGAAGAGTAAGGGGTGGCGCCTCAAGCTCGGGATCGACACGTGCTACAAATGGCAGCCTCCAAGCAGCAGAAGATAAGCCACTCGAAGTTGCTGAACTGATGTCAGAGATAAAATCTACGGAAGTAGAGGCATTGCAGAAAGGAGAAGTCATCATAGATCCTCTGGATGATATGGAAGACTATTATCAGCTCTATGAGATGAAGGATCTCATCGTGATTCATGCGTATGACGGGGATATGGATGAGCATATTCTCGAAGAGGTGAAGCCACGGTATATTATCGTGTATGAACCCGACACGTCTTTTGCTCGGCGAGTAGAAGTATATCGCTCCTCACACAATGATCGAAATGTCCGAGTATACTTCCTCTATTATGGTAGTTCGGTCGAGGAACAGCGGTACCTTTCGTCCCAGCGACGTGAAAAAGATGCCTTCACCAAACTTATCAAGGAAAAGGCTACTATGTCCCTTGTGCATACTCTCGATGCTCATGGTGTTGAAGACCCACAAGAAGCCTTCCTCCGTACAATAAACACCCGTATTGCGGGTGGAGGACGTTTAGCCGCAACTGCCCAGCCGCCACGGGTTGTAGTTGATGTCCGAGAATTTCGATCGTCACTTCCGTCTTTACTTCATGGTCGTAACATGGTCGTAGTGCCATGTATGCTTACCGTCGGAGATTATGTTCTATCCCCCAGCATCTGTGTGGAGCGTAAATCAATCAAAGATCTAATCTCGTCGTTTAAAGACGGTCGTCTGTACAATCAAGCCGAAACTATGCTCGAACATTACAAGTCACCAATGCTACTTATTGAATTTGATCACGGCAAATCTTTCACCCTCGAACCCTTTGCAGATCTCTCAGGCTCCTTATCGTCCGTATCAGCCGCGAATGCATCATCCGATCTTCAATCTAAACTCGTACTTCTCACTCTCGCATTCCCTAAACTCCGCATAATTTGGAGTTCTAGTCCATATCAAACAGCCGAAATATTCGAAAGTCTCAAAACTCAGGAACCCGAACCGGATCCTATACTAGCAGTGAAAATTGGACTTGAAGGTGGTGCAAGTGTGGAGGATCAAGCCTTTAATCGGGAGCCTCAGGATATGTTGAGGGCGGTACCTGGGGTTACGGGGAAGAATTTAGGTAATTTGGTGGTGGAGTTTGGGAGTATCAAAGAGGTTGCTAATGCGAGTCTGGAGGAATTGGAGCCGGTGGTTGGGAAGGAGGCTGGGAGGCAGATTTATCGGTTCTTTAACAAAAGTGTACTTGAATGATGCGGATAAGTTTGGGTAACGTGAAGGGGTTAGACAATCTAGATGATAACATTACTACATTAGTGACCATTCCCCACACCATAACTAAATCTGACTACCAGGTAGTACCGAATAATTAAAGAGATTCGTCACGAGCATGATATTGGACCACCCGTGATTTGAGAATCAAGCTTTGCGGAATCAAAATATGCCTTCACACTTCGACTCTATCTTTACCAAGAACTACGATCCGTTCTCCGCTTCTCGTACCGTTTTTCTCTCCATTATTTAAAACGCCTAGCAGAGAGTCAAGTACCGTAGGTGGATTGTATATATAGTGTCACTTTAGCGTATCCCGAAGCGGGACTTTGATGTCAAAGATCGGAAATTGGGTTATGCTATCAGGTTTTGAAACTGGACATATGCACTTACGACCCAAGAAGGATGCCGACTCATTGCCGAGAAATATCGCCATGTAACCACATCCATATGTGTAGTTTTGTGTGTTGGTGTGTGTAGTTTTGTTGGATGGCGGGTGGATGGGAAATGATTTTGATGAAGGGGTTGGAGCGTCATGAATTTGGGGGTGTTATATATCAAGATCAAATTGTACTTTTCCTTATATTGATACGAGAAGAGAAAATCTAGATTCTGGTATTCTAAGAAACGAGATTACCAGCCGAGGAGAGTCATCAATATGCCATGCATGGACTTATGGTCAAACACAAGTAAGTAAATGACCTTTGTTTCCATGTTGTACATTTTGCGATCGGACAATATCCCGGCTCCCATCATGCCATGGAAAATCATCGATGCTCACTCTTCGCATTGCGATTCGGATTCACGATAATCATCTTGCTTGTGGAACCATGAAATTTTCCAAATCCCCATTTTCTTGGGTGAACGAGATGTTAACCGTGGCCTCCAGGGCTTGTTAGACTGATCAAGAAGGAATCAAATCAGGCATGGCCTTGCTGGCATTGATGGGGATTCATCTGGGTAATTTCTTATTTTTTTTTCCAGACCAGGTAGTTGTAGATGTACAAGTTCAACAGGCCTGGTGATGTTACGTCATAATAGGTCAATCCTTTCTATCCGTCCAACCGTCCAAGCGAGCAAGCGATCCTACCTATGGATCCATACTTCCTTCCGCATTCAGAGAAAGAAGAAAAGAAAAAAAGAAAATCAATGCAATCAGACTCTGAGATCTACGATTCCCCTCCAATAACACATGTGACATAAAACTTAAAAGTGTTCATGTGGCTAGTGACATCAAGAAACTTGAAAGCCACCTGTGGCTTGACGTCAACTAGTTTTCTACAAGCGCTACAACGACCGCTCTAGGCCTTATATCGGGAACTAATCCCCGTAATTAACGCCATCGCATACCTAAAACGGCACTTGTTCAAAACGCTATGCCTTGTTTTTAAATTTTTAAGTCTAAAAAAGATGTAAGACGTTGTTGGCTTGTCAAGTTGTTGGTATGTGTTTTGTGATATATTTCAACCAATGAGATGAAGGTCTGGGATATGAGACATAAGGAGAAGGAAGCAAGGAGTGAGCAAAAAAGTGATAAAAGCGAGAAATGACAAGGTTGGAAAGGAAGTGAATAAAGAAAATCTGTCTGGAGTAAGAAAATTCATGTTTGTGACGTCACGCAGATGGATATCATTAAAATATTCAAATTTTAATTCCCGGGCGGCAGCTTCACAGAACACAAGGCAGGGCAGGGCAGGTGAGGTGAGGTGAGGTTCATTTTTCTTTGCCGTATTGGTATAGTATGGTATGGGTATGGTATGGTATGACGCGATGAGGGATGGGACGGCAGGTTTTTGGGAAAAGGTGAGATGGAATGAATATATAGAGCTGTATAATTCTCCCTGATTTCCTTTTCTTTTTTCTTTTTCCCTCCATATCAAAACACAAAACACAATATACAATCAACTCATCGATTCTATCAACAAACAATCAAACAATCAATCAATACAATAATCTCGAGATTTACTTGAGATCTTAATCAACAATACATCAACACCCCTCAAAGTTACTACTCAGTACAAATCAATCAAAATGGGAGCCGTCGTCTCTTGTGTATGTCTACCTTCCTCCTCCATTCTTCACGCTTTCTTGTTGCCTTGATTTAGATCTACTTGATCACATCCCATTGAATCCACCAAACAACAAGAATAAAAGCTAACACCCTCAATAGATCACAGGAATGTTCCGCGCCATCGGTGCTGGTCTCATGTAAGTTATTACCATACCATCCAACAGTCAACAATCAATTTCTCCCATCACCACCTCGCTCCAATCCACCCAAAAACAACAAGTTCTAACAAAATAACCAGGGCCGTCGTAAATGGAATCGGAGCAATCCTCACCGGAATCATCAACGCCATCGTCGCCTTCTTCGATGTCCTCATCTCCTGCTTGACATGCGGTAGCTGTGGCGGTAAGAGAAGAGGAAGACGACACACGAGTGCTGTTTAGAGTGGTCCCTTGCCTATGCGCGAGGGGTTACTCTAATCGTTCTTCTCTATACTCACACTCTCTCAAATACAATACGATACCCTTTAGAGAGTTAGAGATAGGAGGAAGTTAGGAGTGGACGAGTTTGCTTTATGATACCTGAGATGTTGATGGATGAAAGGATGGGCAGATGGTGGACGATGGGTGGATGGATAGAGAAGAGAGAGAGGAGAGCATTTTGTTTTTTTCCGATTCGACTCGATACCCGGTTTCTTTTCTCTTAATATTGGTGAAGGGTGGATGTGGCATGGGGAGATCATGGATAGGTTGTTGCTTGCGTACGCGCTTGCCGGCTTGCATGTATCGAAGATTAGATGAGATGATAGGAGCGACGCTGAGGTCTAATGATTATGATACAATACACTGCACTGTATACTATACTCATTTCTTGCTTGTGACTTGTGAGTGTGAATTTAAATGATCTATGGAAAGGGGCGCTTGGGGAAGGATATTTATTGGTTTCATACTTCCTGGAGAGATATATATGCCAGTCTCAAACCATGTTTGTAATTCACTTTACGAGGTATTGATCATGTATTTCTAAGCTCCTGCCCTCACAACAGTTCAAGACCTCGCAATTATTGTAAGGTTTTGAGGCCCTTCGCACCTTCCACCTTCCCCCCCTCTCACTCTCCCCGACCCTCCATATCCCATCGTATCGCCTTCCAGATCACCCCTAGACCATACCATAATCCCCTGTTCACACCATCGCACTATCCCACCATCACACCACAATATCTCACCCTATATTATTCCATCCCATCAAGCCTGAATTCCAATCCTGTCATTTACTCACCCACCCTTCCTTACCTGTGTAACAGAACCTCCACCTCAAACCATCGAATCTCAATCTCTCCTGTCCCCAAAATCTTATAATTTGTCGCCAAATCTTGCAAAGATATACGACACAACACGGTAGTATTTGCGCAACAAAACATGGATATACCAGCGTAAACTTCCACTGTTTGTGAAGGGAGCTTCAAGGTTTTCTATATATATTTCCGGAAAGACTTTCAAGAGGGATTCTGCTTTGGATTTTTGAGAAAGAGAGAATGTGTTTGATTGATAGATAGGTTTATGGATAGTCTTAGAATCTGGGTTTGCTAGTTGATGTAGGATATGCGTAGGATAGATAGGTAGTTAGGAGCTAAAGCTCTAAGTGAGAAGCACAGTAAACATGTACATTTTGCCACGAGGACAATTAGGGATTAGATAGTAGGTATCTACATACCCTCTAGTCCGCATACAATACACCAACTGATTACTAAGTACCATAGGATGATAGGCTTAGGTATCCAGGAGTTATATAAATACAGACTCTTCAGCGCGGTCCACGGGTCGAAGCGAAGTCTTCAAATATAAAAAGTAAAAGAATTAAATTCGTAGCAATGACTTTTCTCTTTCTATCTCTATATGTCACAACGCGCATCGACTAACAATATAACACATCCCTCCCCCCTAAATTTAAAACTCACCTCCTCTCCAACACCAACTTTCCAGTAAACCCACTCCTGGGAATCAGCTTACCCAAGATCCATCCATTATCCATTATCCATTATCCCGAATCCCAACTCTAAACCCTCATATTTCTACCCCTTCACCCACACTCTTAAAGAAGAACCCCCACTCCATCCTCTATACTTTGAACCTCGCTCATCACCAAATCCATATCCCTATCCATATCCCTATCCCTATCACCCATTCTCATCCCCGTAGTAGCAGCTCTTTTCCTCCCCCTATCCCTCTCGCCCATCACCTTCTTCTCTTCCTTCTCCCCCGCAACCCCACTCATACCAATAACACTCGACCTCACCCCCTCACCCCTCCCCTCCCAGCGCGACCTAGTAGCCGCCCCCAAAGTATCAAAACTCCTCGCAATATCCCCCAATGTCCTCAAAAGCACATCTGTATCCCTCTCGATAATCGTCATTCTCACATCTAGTTCCCTTTCCCTCGAGTTTTTTATTTCCAATCCCATACCCATTCTTTTTTCCCTTTCTCTTTCCTTTTCCCGCCCAACATCCATAGCCATATCCAACCCATCAAATCCACCCCCTTCATAACCATTACCCTCGAGATCAAGCCGAGAATATACAAAAGCTTCACTATTCGGACGTGTATGGCGGGATTCATGCCAATGACTCGGACATGAGAGGTTACCGGGGATGTCGGATGTGTATGATGTTTGGGTAGAATGATGCACATAAACCGACTTCCCCTTCTCAGACATCTTCACCGATTTTGCAGGTGTAAAACTAGGACGCGGAAGACGTGATGGCGAAGGGATAGATGGAACTGGAGAAAGAGGACGTTGAAGAACGAGATCAGATTGATGTATCTGCTCAACAAATGGTGGTAGATCAGCTACTAGCATAATATTGGATATTGATAGAACAACGGCCTTTTGTGAGAGCCGTTCTGAGGAACCCGCTGGAGATTCGATGGATTTTGTATTTGTGCTTGAGGGACATGAGGGTCCGGTTGGGGATGGAGCTGGGATGGATTGCGTAGACATCTCATTTGAATTCGTTTTATCTAAGTTAGAGTTCTTCGAGCGAAGCGAAGCCAAGTCTCTCTCCTTTCTTGCTCGAACCTTTTCGCGTCGACCTATTTGTGCTGCTTGATCTGCTTGTTTTTCATTACTGCCAATTTGGGGACTCTTAGGTGATAGAATATTCATTGGACTACTAGCTTGATACGCAGGTGCACTTTCTAGCTCCGGGCTGACCACTGGAAATTCTACCAATTTCCCCGTTTGAGGTAAAGCAAGAGCTGGTCTTGCTGTAGTGGCCCTAAAACTCTGAAGATCGATCGTCTCAGCCGTCCCAAATACAGCTGGAGTCGCTGACGAATTCGTTTGGAGGCTATCCGGTGTAGATTTGAGAGATTGTCTAATGCCTGTCCCAGTAGTTGCGATACTATGGATAGTTGAGATCGATTTGAGTACTTTGTGGGTTTGATAGGTAGGTTTGATATCAGGAGAGGGTGTCCTGTTTATTACCCTTAGGGGTCCATTGGATCTGTGCCTCCATAGAATAGGACGACTAACGGAACTGAGGGAGTTTGTTCGATGGTTGTCTGTCAAGGTTACTCTGAATGGGGGCCCAGAGGAAGGAGCTGCGTTGGATGAATTGGGTTTAGGTTTCGTCTCTGAAGCATTGTGATAGATACTTGCCGTAGGAGTATACACCTGACTAGTTCGATGAATATATCCGTTTTGTAACATCACTTGCTCAGATCCCGGTTTAGTAATCACTTTGGTCAAAGTTCCTGGACCCCAGGTACTTCTCTTGGAGTTTGAATGACCTCTCTCCAGTGAAGGAGGGTCAAGTGGAGGTGGAATGGGACCTCCTAAATTGTAAACTGGTTTATGAACGACAACAGGTGCCCTGTCAAGTATTGGGGTGCGTACTAATTGCGAACTAATATGATTATTGGAAGCCGCTATAGAGTTACTTGTTGGTGATCTCCCCAAATGATCATGCTCCAGCGGTATCGAAATCGCTATATATTTCACACCCTGGCGAGTTTTGGCTGAAATAGCAGTATCGGGAAGTCTCAAGAGCTGATTGGCCTTTGATTCCTTCTTCTGTTTCCTACGAAGAAGACCAAACTTTTTCCGTGGGCTAGTTTGCGAAGGGGCAACCATATTATGCGCCGGAGGATCGTACGACATGAGAAAGTCAGATATGTCCTTCATAGTTTCTCTTTCACGTCGCGGAGAAGTCGTGTCCAAAGAACCATAACTTTGACTAGTCGTTTGGCGAGGTCTCGTTTTCATACTCGATTTGGTACCCGAACTATTAAACCTCCTCAACTCTGGTACAGTATCAACCGTGCCATAATTATGAGATCTGCTTCTCCGGCGGCGCGACAGTAGTTTAGGGTTGATGGATGATGATGTTCCCATGGACTGAGGTCTTGGGGGTTGAATTTTCACCAAACGAGGCGGTGGGGTTCTACCGCCAATTGTTGAATCCATTTCGATGACTGTCTGTAGTGATAGCAATGTTAGACCAAATCTGTGAGCTCCCGTCGCCGGGAAAGCTCATCTGGAAGAAGACATACCGAGAGCTCGTCACACTAACATGGCTTTGCGTGGAGCTCTAAAGATTGAGCTAGTTCGAGTGACATCTGCTAATGAAGCAGTCCTCAAAAATAGACATAATGGATTTCCAAGTTTCAATTTTCAATTGAAGGCTCAAGGAAAAAGCTCAATGTTATTATACCTGTGCGACTTTAGACAGAGAGGCTGATGGCCCAGATCTACCTCAATGGCATGCAAGGAAAAAGCATTTGCTTGCACCCTGCGTCGCGCGGACGTTGGCCAAACAATGGACAAAGTATATCATCTTTGAGCACTTTTTGGTTAGCGGTGCTTGAGAGGCTTTTTACTGCATGGTGGCAGGTGTAGTGGGCGCCGACTAATGCAGGACTTCAAGTAGTCTGCCCCTCTTTGGCGATCAGCTAAGGATGGGTATATTTCGACGAAACTTCCAGCTTCCAATAGAAATGGGATGATGGCGATGATAAATTTATGACAACGGGGTGTTGCATGGCCTACAACCATATCCTGTTGTATCACCATATATACATATTCGGTTGTGATCCGAATACGCACTGTTGAATCGTGAAATGCAAAAGAAAGACGATATACCATTACTCAAATCCTATTTCATATTCCACTTACCACATAAAACTTATCACTCAATAACTTCCCAAATTTAAATTTTACATCTCCAAAATCAGCCATTCACTAAACTCTTAGCAGACCATGCGAAGCTCGTGCAACTAGTGTAGAGCAAAATATCCGATAACCCTGTCCCTGATTATGACAGACAAAAGTAATTATGAAACTTCAATTATGATGATCGAATTAGGAAATCTCAATTAGCACCATTACGCACAGATTACCTCTTACGGATATCGATATGTATAAAATGAGTGCCATCACTGAGACCTGGGAAATTGTGAGACACGGGAACGAGCCGACAGCCTCAGGTGCGGGGGAGTTGCCGGTACTGTAGTAGAAAACTACCTACGCCATTAATTTTAGCAGGACATCTTACCTCGTAGTCGAATCGATGGAATTAAATGTTAGATCAATTCAATACCTTGAAATCTTGGCTTTCTTAGTTGCGTCTTCAAGCTGTCACAATCACCAAAATGCAATTATGTTCTACCCATTAAGATCTATCAGATCTACTTGGAATGATTCTCCGCCACCGTACACTCGTCTCACATGTGCGCCATTCGCCATGCTATGATATTTTGTTGTTGCGCCAAAATGCATACGGTGTCCCAACCTTTGAAATATGATAACAATAAATAAAATAAATCCATGCTTCCTTCACTTTCTTTTGGGTGGTTTACGCTGAATAAAGGGGTCCGCCGGCGCCTTTCTGCGCGGAGGAGGTGGTAAATTAGACTTTGGTATCCGCGCAGCTGCAGCAGCAGCTTTATTTGCCTGCTGTGCTTGAAGTGCAGCTTCCAGGTCAACTTTTGGTGTATTGCGCTGAGCTTCGGCCAACCCGCTACTGAGTGAAGCAGAGCCTGGCGACGCAAGGTCTACTTCCGGATTTTGGGTCTATGGAGGTTAACAAACGGGCCATAAAAGTTTGACAGATTGCGACTGGTACTAAGCCAGTCTCTCAATTGACTCACCTTCTTCTTTTTCATCGGGATATCTTCTTTTTGAAGCTCTTGTTCCCTAGGCCTCTTTCTCTGCTCACCCGTTTCAGCGTTTATTGGTGTCATCCTACCATGACCATCCACCGATGTTGTACTACTACTATCCGATGCTGACCCTCGAGAACTTCGACTTTGGGGAGCCTCCGTCATGTCAATATCGCTGTTGCTCTTCTCAGATGGCCGCCTGGGAATATTGCTATTGAACCCAGAGGATGGGCTCGAATAATCTATCGCTGGTGCATCCTTCGACGTTGGCCTTGACAGTAATCCCGTGATATCACCACTTGTATATCTGCTACGACCTTTGGCATCTTGAATAAGCCTATTCCAAAATTCACCCTGCTCTAATGCTCTAGAATCTCCCAGCACCCACAATGACGATTTGGCTCTAGTCAGACCGACGTTCATACGTCGGATATCGTTCAAGAAACCAATTCCTCCTGAAGCCTTGGCACGAACACAAGAAAATATGATAATCTCCCGCTCTCGACCTTGAAAAGCATCAGTTGTATTGAATTCAATCTCTTCGAAGATGTCATCTCCAAATTTTTGACCAAAGCGTCGTTTGAGCTCGTTCAATTGAGCCTTGTAGGTTGTGATGATACCAATTTTACCTCTGAAATCATATGATCTGTAATCTGTCTTAAGTCGTTGATAAAGCTGAATAGCAGCATTCAACTCAGGCACGTTGATGAGCGAATGCCCTCTAGTCTCCTTGCTTTGAACACCCACAACATCAAAGAATCGATAAGGTCCGAGAATCGAGCTTGCGTGCCACGGTTGAACCCGCAATTGTGCCATTCCCTCACCATCAATGAGACGGCTGTTGTAAAACTGTTGGCTGGGGAATCGACTGATCTCAGGATGCATACGATATTGAGTATCAAGTAGATGAACATCATTGGGATGGTTGCGCTGCATTCGGACGAAAAGACTTTGCTCGTAGCCATAGCTTTTTGCCAATCGCGAGAGAACTGTTGGAGGAAGTTGCTCAGGATCTCCAACCAAAATACATTTCGTAGCACCGTACTTGAGAGGTATCAGAGCGCTGAGTTCAATACACTGAGCGGCTTCGTCAATGATGACCGTCTCGAATTCAACATTGACATTCCGTAGGAAATCATGTCCAGATCCACTGAGGGTAGCACATAGAACATGGGCGCCATCTATAATCTCCTGTGTAAAATGACGTCTGCTGATCTCATTTTGCCGAACCTTGTTATCACTTTCCTTATCTTCGTCGATTTTGTTTCCGATATGTGCCTGCTTTCGCTTAAGCTCGTCGAATTCCCTTTGCAGTTTGAGCTCCGAAGTTTTGTCGCCTTCAGCGCGACATTTGTCCATCTCAGGCCTTAATACATTGAGCCTCTCCTTGATCAGCCCAGCGTCTTTGTGTAGCTTCTCCCGATCACTCATTTGACCCTTCTTGGATTCTTGATCTCCTTCGAGCTTAATCCTAACCAGCTCGTCCAGTGTTACGTCCTTGACACTAGAATTGATGGCATCACTTCGCCCAACACGGATGACATTGATCTTTTGATGCGATCCGCTAAGGGGCAAAATTCCCTCTTTCAACCGGAGAACCAATTCATCGACAGCAGCGTTACTGGGGGCGCAGATAAGTAGCTTTTTCTTCGGCGCTTGGGCTTGGGCTTGGGCGCTGCCATTTTGACCCTGTAGCCTCGAGCCAACCTGTTGAATTTGTGGCCTATAGCCAACTTGTTGTGCTTGCTGCTGAAGCACCTGGGAGAGTAAAGCGCCTACCATAGCGATAATGGTCTTGGTTTTTCCTGATCCCGGTGGACTAGTACTGTTAGTAATGCAATCTAAAGGAAGACAAGATATGACCCATACCCTTGAATCAAGGTAAAACCATCATTGTCATTGGCTGACAAAATAGCTTTCGCTTGCCCGTTATTGAGCTTATACCTGCTCGAAATCGATGCAACCTTTTCCTCGGAATATTTCTGTAGTGGTGAAGGTTTGGCCTCTAAAATTTCAGTGCATAAGTCGTAGTATTCGAGACTGCTCAAGGCTGCAAATTCTCTCAAAGTTGTCGTCATGTCAGTAATTTTAAGTGTATATAACTTGCCGTTGGGCACAAAACAGTTTAGGAGCTCAGGGCGAATGTCTCTACTAACTCTGTATGTGACTTCTACTGCATCACGCTTACGGGTTGTTCTGAATACACGAGCCAGGCAGTGTGGTGCTTCCTTGTCGTAAAGTGGATTCGAGCCTTTTGAAAGAAGTACGATGTCTTGTTGGTACACCATGAGGTCTCTTTGATTTGAAATCGGCATGGTGGTACTGACTTCCATGAATTTATCAACCGACAAACGATTCAAGACCTTTATTTCTATAGGTTTGTAGTTATTCTCCTCTTTGGCTGTCAGCAGCGACCTCCATACTTCTGAAATGAGTAAAGGTTTGAAAGTGTCCTTATAGAGTCCGAGATCGAGGAAACTGTCCGCAATCTTCCTGCAGACATTGTTACTTGGAGGGTCCTCGCCCTCGTGGAAGATGTCCCAATTCAGTAGCTCGAGATATATGACATCCATATTCGGCTCCAAACGGGCACGGAGATCCTTCTTTGAGTAAACCTTCTTGGTCTTTCGTACAGGACCCGTGGCTTGCAAAAGATTCTTTTTCCTACTTTCTTCATACTCTTTGACCTTCTTCGAAACCTCGCGACTTTTTGTGAATAGCAAGTTCGTATCATCATCATCATCATCATCGTCGTCATCATCCGAATCATCGTCTGACGATCCCACCATTATCTCACTTCGAACAGGCGCATGATCTTTACCTGCAACACCACTCAAATTTTTGAGTCCAGATCCCTCACCCTTCACCAAGGCCGTTGGGGTACGAAGAGCTTTAGCTTGCGCAATAGCAGCAGCATCACGTTTCTTCTTTTCTTCTGCATCTCTACGTCTTTTGTCCTTCCAATCTTCCGTAGCCTGAACATTCTTCAGTTGTGGCTGTGCTCTCATTTGATCTATGATACTCTTATGTTTTTCAGAAAGGGTAAAGGGGGCCTTTGAGGATTTTTCGGTTTGAGTAATGACTGGCTCATATTTTTGGCCGTCTCCAGCCTTTGACCAAGTATCGAGCGAGCTTTGAGTCTGGCGATCCTTGATATTGATCGTCGGCTCATGTTTTACACCTCCTGCCGATTTCGACCACGAATCAATTCTTGATTGTTGTTTGTGAGCAGTGGTCGAGTAACTCTCTATGATCTCCACGCCTTTGTGTTCATCAAGAGCAGCATGTAACTCGGCTTTCTGTTGATTCGTAAGATTGGTCTTCCTGAATCCTCTATCACCTTCATTTTTGCATGCATCTTGAATATACTCCAGCGCAAACTGATGAACCTCAACATCAAACTCTGCTAATGATCGAAGAAGCTTTCCGAGAAGACTAGTGATCACACTGACTAGATAGATATCTCTTAGCCTGAGCATCATGGTCAACCCGTTCACGTTCAGGCAAACGACTTGCAATACTTTCTTCAGTGCAGTCTTTGACGAGCTGTGGGTTGTTGACTGGTCACTAGACGAGTCAGGAGACTCGTCTAGAGCTGAAGCAATGATACTATATTGGTTAAACAAAGACTCTGCATATTCCATGCCATCTCGGCAGAAATCTTGCAGGTACTCTTTTGGGCGTTGAACACGACCTCCCCATGATTCTGTAGTGGAGAAAGTCATATCAAGAGCACGCCACTGGTTGGTCCACCAAGACATTACAGCACCCCGTTCCGTGGAATCTAAGGAAGAATGATTTCGTAAATACCCCGTGTTTCCACATAGAGCATTGAGCATGTCGCGCCCAACTTTAATCATATATGGAACAGGGGAGAAATTCTTTGCCTTGGTAATTCGGACCACAGCAAATGTCAAGGAATTTAACATTGGTACAAATGCTTGCTCTAACAAGCTTGACATAGCCTCTCGCTTACTTATTTGATCTGTTGCAGCTTTAACAACCTCAACAGCAGCTTCAAATATTTCTTGATCAGCAGAAACAAGGGCTGCGAACAGTGGACGAGAGGTCTGGGGGTCTCGATACATCTCGATCAACTGAGGTGCATCAAAATCGCTGAGTCGCTCAAAAATTCTAGACACGTTCTCGGTGAGCTGATGGAAATCCTTATTATATTGTAGGTGGGAAGAGGGAAGCGGAAATTTCTTGGCTTTTGGTGTGAGTTCATCCAGACCGGTGAGGTGAGTTGTTGCAGCAAGAATACTCTTAGCTAAATCTACGTTTCCTGGTCGGAAAATGTCAAGAACAGCTTGCCAGATTGGCTGAGAATGACTTCTGAGACCCTGTTGTATCGGGATATCTTTCGCAAGAGCTTGAAACTCGGCGCTCAAAGCTTTGCAATCAAGGGCCAAAGCATCTCGTATTACCAACATACCAAGCCTTCTTAGTTCTTGATGTGTGAGGGCGGCATTCTTCTCTTTCAGATCAGCGCAATTCATGATCGTTGTCCTGTGTTTTTCTACCAGCCCCATGATATTGTTGATGAATATAAGAGACGTTGAGGGGTTAATACTATATTCAGAATCAACAAAAGTGTTTAGTGTGGCACGGAGAGCCTCAAGTGCAGCACAACAGCAGGCAAGTTTGGCATCGTTTGAATAGCTCCCATCCTGAGTACCCTCTAGAAGACGGCGGAGAAAGGAATCGCAGAGATCGTATTGACGATCAGAAGGTAGCGATTCCACGAATTCAGGTATCCATGCTAGGGCAAAAGATGTGTCCTGGTCCCCAAAGGTGATTTTGCGAAGTGTATCAATGTTATCCAAACTTTTAAAAATCTGTTCCGCAACAGTGACTGCGGACATTGTACTATATGCAGCCCAGAAGTTTTTGGCAGACTTCTTGAGTAGACCTCTAAGCACTTCGATAACTAGCTTAACAATCCTTTCGGATTTACAAGCTAAATGCTGAAGCGCAAGCATATACACATCCATTGCTCGGAGGGAGCGTGTTATGAGGGATTCATCAAGTTTGTCCAGGATCAAAAGGAACCCTTCCCAAAATCGTATAATATCATCGAAATCGTAGTTTCCTTGGGACGCGGAAAGGATTGCTTCCGACAATGTGTCATGCATTACCCAGTCGAAAGATTCGGGGGTAAGCATAGTAGTAGCTTTCTGCCAGGCGCACCTAGCAAAGCGTAGTCGAATAACATTGCGGTCAAAGAGAAAACGGGCTGTGGCTGGTAATATGTCGCTTATCCTCAGGACTTTCTTTGCTTGTATCTCCTCAAAGACGAAATCGAAGTGCCTCGAGAGGTTGTCTGCAGATTTGTGATAATCGACGCAGCAAAGGGCTTCGTAGAGAGAAAGTAGAAGGGAAGAGTCGTAGCCAGCCAGCAACTTCTGCGTCCTCATTGACGGTTCCACGTCGGATATCACTTTCTTGCTTGCTTTTAGCCCGGTATCTATACGTTGAAAGTCGATAGTGTTGAGGCGATTTGAGAGCTCTGTCACAGTTTCGTCGTCGAAATTTCTAAAATGTGTTAGCATCCGGAAGAAGTACATGCTGTAAGGTATTACTCCGCTAGCTCCTTGAGGTATGCCTTGCGACCCATATGCCAATTATGCACACATTTGTCACAGAACCGCAAGAGTTTGTTCAAACGTTCAATGTAGTCTTCGACCATCGGCCCCCCTGCATCGCGATCTACTCCTATAATGAGGGAATATTTGTATGCAATCTTCTGTCTTCGCTGGGCATCTTGTATAAGTTCCTTTTTGGTTTCTGCGCTCATATCCTCCTCGGCGTCGTCGGGGCGAGAATAGTCGGCCCAATCTTCGTCGTTCCTCTTGGGACAAAACCAATGGGCATCGGCAGGAAAACTCTTTAGTTCTCTATCAGAATTTAGTTAGTATCGATTTCAAATGCAACTATATCTCGTAGTACAAACCCATTGAGCCCATGAAGCTCGTCCATGATATCCGCTTCATCAGGCATGGTTGCAGATATCCTGTAAGACGAGCATGTGCTTCAAACGCAAATATTTTTAAGAACCAAGATCGGTGAGGATAGATGTTGTTTACAGATAGTAGGTATTAGAAGCAGATTTATAAAAGGTAGAAAGTTGGAGCTTCCGCAATTCTTAGTACCTCGAAGGAAGAAAGTAGTCACTCTCGGAATCGTTAAAGAAAGTGAATCAAAGGCGCAAACTCTGGCAATAGAAATCGACGCTAAGATTGGCGGAAGAGAGAATTGATACTACAATCAAATTTGAGAACATGTACACAATTTGGGCGAAATAATATCATGTATCGCATTTTAGAAAAGCAAAATTTGAGGTAAGGGCAGAGACCGTATTGATGGACGCGGATCGCGTGTAACGAGGCTATGGTAAAGCCGTCTCACGTGGGTCTACTCAAATTGATTTCGTACAGCCTCGCATGCAAGGCTATTTGAGTAGTCTACTGCGGTTCAATCAGCAACATCGAGCCATTTAGGTCTTGCAAAGAGGACCTCGGGAGTCGTTGTTCTGATTGTTTTACTAGCAATATATATTTTACCAGTCTATATTTGAAACTAGGCTCGATATTATTGTTGTAACTATAGGAGTATATATTTTTGATGTCCAAATCACAAATGAAAGTTTGCAAAACTTCATCGCTCAAGTCACGATCATCATGGAAAGCATATAAAAGAAAAAGTAGATTATACTTCGTTCTCTATATTGAAGCTCTGTGCACTTATTTGTTTTGCAATCGCTATATACAAACGGACCACTGGTCCCACCACCACTGTTGAGTATACACCACCAGAAGTGAAGATCTAGAACTATCTTCCAAAGCAATATGCCCTCACCAGCAGAAAGATCAACAATAGAAACAAAATGATATAATATGGCCTATTGCCTTTTCATGTCATTCAAAACGCCTGTAACGCCAATGCAAAAGAAACCCAAATGTAGAACACAAAGGTCGTAGATCGCTTCTGCAGATCATTATGCTTAATATCTCCTGTATCAACAAAAGAAAAGAAAAATGTATGGTACAGTTCGTCGCAAGCCCCCAGATTAAAAAAGAATGAATGTGAAGTTCGGGTATCATTGTGATATGTCTTCGTTCCTCTTACTTCGTCGCGGCCCATATGATTGACTTGACTCTAATCTAGTTAAGAGGGCTGCTGATGTAAAGTCGTTACTAGCTTCAAAACTTGGTCTAACTCGATCACAGGACGTTCGTAATCTATCGAAGGACGGTCGCGGCTTGTCTATCGAAATCTGAGGACCGAGTTGATCCAGCGAATTTCGATGTCTTGTAAAGTCGGTTCCGTCGCTACCGTTTTGACTTCGAGGATTATGTGTAGTGTTCGTCGGAGCAACTGAAGGAGGGTAAATGGGCCGTTGGTCTTCATCAATGCTCGGATAATGGATGTGCTTACTCGGCTTCGTAATCTCAGAGGAAGATGCTGATGAAACATCTTTGGTCATTGCATCCATATGCTCATCGGTCGCATCAAGATAATCAAATTTGCCTTGACGGACTTGCTCGCGAATGATGTCGACATCGTAAGGGAAATAGACTTTTTGCACAGCTTTGATGGCGAACCGTGGTAGAAGGGCGATAACTACAGAAAGACATGTGACTGCCCAGAAGGTGGCTTGAGCGAATGTTTGGGCGGCGGCGTTATAGAAGTAGTCTGACGAAGTGAAAGATGAATAGACCCCAGTCCAGAACCATACTAAGAGAATACTTATCGCAACAAGAAGGACCATGAGCCAATCCCACCGGTAGGTATTGATGAGGATATAGGTGTTGATAGCGACAACAGCTGCAGGTGCAACATAAACTCCAAATCGCTCTCGGTCATCAATGTTTTGGCCACTTTCGGTGACAAAGGTACCAGTTCGGAACAAGCAATATGCCATGAAGAAAATGACAACGGATTGATACAAGCCATCAGCCATGTAAAGCCTAAGTTGAGTTAGTCCTGAATGATGATTTAAGAAATGTGGAAATTTATACTCACCAGAACTTCTTCTGGGTCCATTCCTTTCGCTCGATGCCTCGTCTGTAAAGTTGAGGGACCGCAAGAGAAACCTTGTCCGAAACGTCTTGATCCAAAACGCCCATGAAGATGACGGGAATAGAGGTAAAGGCCAAGTTGAATAAGAGGATATAAGTGTAATCATAAAGATACGTCATGTCGAAGTTGGCGAAGATCTGATACCAGAAAATGGTAAAAGTCCATACAACGTTTTTGTAGAAGAAATTGGCAATTGTTTCCCCCAATCTACGATATGACCATCGTCCATGGACCAATACGAGTCGCTGTAAGAACCTGAATTGGCCAATCGCATAATCAGAAGACATAACAGCTTGTCTTCCTTCTTCACCAGCAATACCAACACCAACATCTGCCTCTTGGATCATAGCAACATCGTTTGCGCCATCACCAATAGACAAAGTCATGACATCCAGACCACTTTTAACCATTGCCACAACGGCAGCCTTTTGAGCAGGGCTGACTCGACAACAGAGAACCGATTTGCATTCTTTGCATAAGAGGAGGAATTTTTGTCGCAAGGTGTCATCTAGTACAAGTCTGAGAGAGTCTCCATCAATGACAATAGCATGTGTCGGTGCCGGCGGCTCGTGATTTTTCTTAGCAGCCTTAAGCTCTGCATCAGAGCCAGTCAGGTTGAAAGCTGCCAAGTGCTTGTCGAGTTCGGCTTCAGCAGTAGATATCTGTTCATCCTCAATCTTGAAGACAATAAGCTCCATATCGTTGTTGAGTAAGTTGCACGAAAATCCGATATTGATGGCGGTCTCGACTTTGTCACCGGTGAGAACCCAGAGTTTGATACCAGCTTCAGCCAGAAGTGCAATGGTATCAGGGACACCTTCCTGCAAACGATCTTCAATGGCTGTGCCTCCAAGTAACGTGAGATCGCGCTCAATCATATCGGATACTGCTTCCAATTTATCTTCACGGTCTTGAATGGCTGCAGCTGCAAGCTCGTGCTCGCGATTCCAATCTTGATACTCTTGCTCACCAAGCTCTCTTTGGGCTATGCAGAGGGTACGTAGACCTTCTCTCGCAAACATCTCCAAATGTTCAGCTGTGGTGCGGCGTAACTCCGGTTGCTCTCCTCGCTTTAAGCGAGAGTATATTATACTGTCTGCACCTTTACAGAAGAGTATAATTCTGTTGTCTGGCATTCGGATAATGGCACTCATTCTCTTTCTCGTCGAGTTGAATTCGAGTTGGTTAAGAACCCTGTATTCCCTGTCTTGACCTTGAATATTCAACATGATACCGTTTGGCGAGTTTCCAAGAACAGTGAATCCGACATCACGAGCAGTAGCAACCAATGCTGCTTCATCAGGCGACTGAGCTCTGAATTCAATCCTAGGTGGATCCCCTGGAGTAGTTTCTGAGATAACCGAGTGACAAAGAGCGAGAGCTAACATGAACTGGTAATTGGCGTCTTGTTGCTCCTTGCCACTTTCACCAGCGAGATCAGTGATAAAGTCGGGAGCAATGAAAGTCAATTCATCGTCGTGAAGATAAGGATTATCATGAAGCTTTCTAACATCAACCAACATCTTAGCTCGTGCTGCTGCGATCTGCTGTCTAGCTTTTGCGCCCTCTTTCTCTACATCAATACCTTGACGTTTCTGCATGCCAGCCTGGGCTTCAGTATATGCTTCCCCGTAAGGAACTCCGTTAATGCTGGCCTTTTTGAATTCCATAACGTTCTGGGTCAAAGTCCCTGTCTTGTCGGAAAATATGTATTCAATTTGCCCCAAGTCATCCGAGATGTTCCATGATTTAGGCGTACAAGGATAATCAAGCTTTTCGTAATACATTTCGGTATCGCTGTAGATGAAAAATGCCTGGCAAGTCTTGATGATTTCGATTGAGATGTACAACGAGATTGGTACCAAATTTTGGAAGAGAATAAGAGCAGCCCAGAAGGTAATGAAACCGTTAAGCGCTGGGGATCCACCTATAGAACCGAATTCAAACAGATCAATGGTGTTATTTCCTTCTCCCCAGACAATGCCTTCAACGAGACCGGAAGCGAAGCAGATAGTAAACAGAAGAATAAAGTTGTAGACGACATTCCAATTGAGCTCTCGGGCGATACGTGAGCGTTTACTTGGGGTAATTCCTGAGTTCAACATAATCTTGGTATCAAACCCAGTAAATACGACAACTCCAAGGACCCAATCCGTATTCCTGAGGTTACACCCACGAAGAAGCAAGTTGTTGATAGAAATAGGTTCAAGCATCTCCTGGCCCCGTCCATCTTTTCCGTTGTATTGCGTCCAGCGAGCTAAAGCACTGTATTGATAAAGATTGGGGTGCGGTGGTTCACTTTCTATAGTAAATTCCGTTCGTTCACAATCACGAGCGTGCTTGATGCTTCGACCACTACGTAGAGCGTGTCGTACCTTCAAATTCGTCTCTCCGTCCAAATTTTTCGTTTCCACGTAGCAAGCTCCATCGGGATCAGAGGTGGATAAAATCACAATATCTGCTGGAATCTGATCGTCGTTGTAGATACGAACAAAATCTCCGACCTGTACGTTCTTCCAATAGTCCTGGTGAAACCTGGGCTTTCCAGTTACTGAGTTGTTGCGATTAATCAAAGTTCCAAAATTCTTCTCTGCAGGTGGACTGCCGCTAGCATCGTATGAGAAAGCGGTATTCGGGCGATCCGGAACATCGAGTTCGCCATCTCGGGGGAGTGGAGATGGTACTGGCGTCATCTGAATATCATCTCGCGCTGCCCTTGACTCGAAAGAGGGTCGAGGTTCCTCCACATCCATAGCACGTTTAGCATACGTCTCCGCGGGTAGCTTTTTGTCTTTCTTCATTTTCTTAAGAGTCCTTATCATCCAACGCGAAGTAGCCTTTTTGATTCTCCTCCATAGAGAAATATCATCATCGCTGACGTTTACGTTTTTCCAGTCAACAAGTCGATGGACAGGCGAGTTGTTCAGTTCATTGTCGAGAATGGTTCTGCGATAATCTTCGATTGCGTCTTTGATGGCGGTAATCGCGACAATAGCAATCAAGGGAACGGCGTTTAGACCTGGATTAGATGCACCAAAGATACTAAAGATCTATACAAATCATCAGCCTCACATACGCGGTCTAGAAGATCTGGACTTACGGTGAGAATAATCAAAAACAAGAAATATATATTCGCGATATTATGGAATTGGAACCAAAGGTTCTTGGGGATGAAACTCAAAGGGGTGTATTTCGCGGTTCTGATTTTGTTTCGTTTGTAATGCACCAAGGGATGGCCCGACTCATCGACCGCGTCCCGTGGCAATGGAAGATTAAAGAAGACTCTTCTAGGGCCTTGACCGTCATTATCCTCCTCCTCCACCGTCTGTTCCTCCGCAGCCTCGTTAGGCTGTTCTTCTTGTATCCTGCCTAGATCCGTTCCCATTGAACTTGCGCCAGTGGAGTGTCTCTTCTCACTGCTCTGTGATTTACGCGGATGTAATCGGTCAATTATCGACAACCTCTTCCCATCACCTTTTTTTGCCGGTATTCTTTGTGTGGCCCATCTCATTCGTCTCGTCATCGGATTAGGTGCATTCTCCTCGGCTTCTGCGTACGCGTCGACGTCCGGCATGATTGCGATCGTTTGTGATTGGGGCGGAAGCCCAGTGTTAGGCAAGAGCCCGCAGGCAAGGTGAATATGCCCGCCAGCGTTCGAAGGAATTCAGTTGTTATGATACGTTTCTCGATACACACAAATGTTCGAAACGATTAAACTTCCACTGGAACCTTTGACAGATGCGAGATTAATATCGACGAGCAATGGTAAGAAGTATCGTTGTGTCAAAGGACCGCACAGTAGGAGGTCTGGTACTTTGAATAGAATGATCGCTTATGACAACTTAATTTGGTACCGGAAGAGTCGGCCAGGAGATCGAAACCTTGTATAAGGCTAGAATGGAAATGGGCAATTGAAAGATTGTTTGTGGAGAAATTCCTCATAGGAACGTAATCAAATTGAGGGTATCGTGAAGTTTCGAAGAATCTACCTACCTACGTGGGATATGTTGGAGGTTGGGGAAAGAAATTGGAAGGGATGGAAGTTTATGGATTGGGTTGGGTTGCGTTTGAGTGAATAATAATAATGGAAGGAAGCTCGGGGTGAGAAGAGAGTTCCCTCGTAAAAAGCTTATTGAGCAACAGCAAAAAAGGATTAGCAGCAAACGCCACTTGAAACCGTCAAGTTCGGAGAGCGGATAATAATGAATATAAATGCTACCGAGTAGGTAGGTAGGTAGGTAGGTAGTTTCGTAGAACTAAAATCCTTCATACATCATATCCATATAGGTAATGCATTGCCGTGCCTCTAAAAGGTACCTAGGTAGGCAGGGTGGTGGTAGGTTATCAAAAGTAAGGTAGATTGAAGGAAGGTTGAGAAGTTAAAACTTGAAGAACTCTACAGTTGAATTTGAAGAGACTGGAATTCTGGAATTGAGGGATGATTCGAAATGACTTAGCTTGGATACCTTTTAGTAGGTAGGAAAATATGAAAATAAAAGGGATTTCCGTATAGGTAACTTTAGGAGCAAGGGAGTATCCGAGTACTGTAGTAGTAGGTAGTGAGCACCTAGTATCTACCTAGTAGTATCTATACTAGTATCTAGGACTTATTAGCAGTGCCGCAACACACACGAAATCCAGGGCAAATAATAGTACACGTTCCTAAAGAAGAGAGGGGGG